>CATIXQ010000752.1:0-11678 GCA_949711755.1 Leptidea juvernica
TAGGTACGACATATATATATATATATATATATATACATATATATACATAGCCTTATATATATATATATATATATAAGGCTATGCGTAGGTACGACATGCCCATTACATTGCAGTGCCGCTCGGGATTCTTTGAAAAACCTGAAAATTCTCAGCGGCACCACAATTGCGTTCGTCACCTTGCGACATGAGATGTTGAGTCTCATTTGCCCAGTAATTTCTCTAGCTACGGCGCCCTCCAGATTGAATAACAATATTACTGCTTCATGACAGAAAAAGTCGCCGTTGTGGTAACCATAATCCAGCCGGCATCCTGTGCAAAGAAGCCTCCCACTGGTAAATGGCTTTAGTCTCCTCATACGAAACCCTTGGGCTTGGGACTTTTTGCCCCGGGGAAGCACAGGGCAAAACTAAATGTTTTGTGTGGGTTTAAATGTTTCAATATCACATTATAAGCATGAATGGCCAAAGTAAGATTGTACACATTGATAGATACGCAACAGATTGAATAAACAAGAACCGTATCCCTCTAATATTCCGACGTGTAGATTGATTTGACGGCGCCCTCGTTTTTCTTATTTGATTTATCGTTCGCGCGCCGCTGTCCGAGCATGACCGAGTGTTCGCGGAGGAGGTCATTAAAGTGTAATGTGCCGGGAGGAGGGAAATTGTTTTTAATATTAGGGTTACAACTATGTTGTCATGTTACTGAAGTGTAAACTACTTAAGGCACGCTGAACACTTTGTTTTAAGGCTATTGATTGATTTCGGGTAAAGGAAGTCTCAAGTCACTTTAGGAAGGGCAATCACGAAGAGTAAACTTATACTAAGTTATTGAATTAAATACTTCTTTAGCATGAGCACTTTTTGGGTGAACAAAATCATAGATCTCGCGTCAACGTCACCGCACGCTTCCAATGAGCTATATGTATGGTGTGTATATGTGCGTACTTTTTGTGTAAACAAAAATCATGGAACTCGCGTCATCATCACCGCACGTTTCCCATGAGCTATATGTATACTGTGTATATGTCTGTACTTCTTGTGTAAACAAAAATCATGGAACTCGCGTCATCGCCACCGCATGCTTCCCATGAGGTATATATATACTGTGTACTTTTTGGGTAAACAAAAAAAAATAAAACGCGTCATCGTCACCACAATACAAGTAATAGAACAGTAGTGAAATTTGTACCTATGGCAGAGCATTTTCAAATTTATTTTTTATAATTACGCTTGAATCGTTCTACGCGTGTGTTTATTTAATATTGTAGCTCTACGTTAGATGTATTGTAAATGTAATTCTTTATGAAAACAGAATAAAATTATTATGTTACGCACCTAGGGAGAAAAGTAGGTCATTCTCTTCCGCGGAATATTGTCACGATGACAATCGCGGGTGGCAATATCCTACTTATCCCACGTGGTGCGTATACAATTTTTTTCCCATCTGAATGAAAAGCTCGCTTTTAGTAACTGGTACGAGGGACAAAAGCCGTCTTGCCGGGAGAGAACCGGCACTCGCATCAGAGAATTACAGCGAGCTTTTCATCAAGGTGGGGAAAAAAATGGTTTTTATATGAGAAATCTTATTTCGTATTATTTCACTTTTATTAAATTTTCACTTGTGTTGTGTCTTAAAATATTCATCATCACTATAGTAAGTTTTATTTTGAATTTTTAACGTGAAAATGTGACGCCACCTTCACGAGATTTTCACCTGATGGTTAATACTGGATCCTTAATTGAACCATCATACTGTGCACCATCACAAATACGATCATCCTTTGTGACATAATATATTAAGTTTAAGCCTTCAACTTTACTAACTATTATGCTTGCATATTGCTCCTTCATGACAGAAAAAAGCGCCGCTGTGGTCCCCACGTGGATTCATATCCGGTGTAAAGAAGCCACCCACTGGTATATCTCTACCTCTAGATAGAGCCTCGAGCTGTTAGGCAACGGATAACAACAGGCCAGGTTCATTACTTTAGTGTTCATGCGTGACAAGCTATGTCTTACTCTCGTGATACGTATGTCACTTTGTTTTAGTGTGCGTCCGTTGCTGAATATAGAGAATAACAGTTAGCTGCTATTTATACCGACGCGTTCAGCGCTGTCACAGTTTATACTCTATAAGATTGTGGGCATAATTTTCTCTAAGAAATGAAAAGATCTGAGTCTGAGTGCAAACGTGAGTATACCTGTACCTTCAGTCATGCTCTTATACAACAACAAAGTAATTATTAAACCACTTATGTTTTCTTTACAAACATTTATTTTCATATTAAAATAATACTCAAGGTAGTGAAAGAGGAGTTGAAAGAGAATTATTATTACTACTTCATAAACGCAAGAGAGTCAAATGTTGAAAGCTCTTGAAACGAGGCGGAAATCTCAGGCAAAAAGCGACAGTATACTTCTCACAGGTAGGACTGTACTCTGAAAACTCGTTTAGCTAATTCCTAATTAAGAATAAAGCTTTAATGTTGTCAGACTCCGAGGTTCGCGCATTGAGGCACTCATTATTACTTAACGAAATTAGTTTCAAAGACACGAATACTAGTTCAGTGAAATTATTATACTTTAAAAGTCAAATGTACGTTTGCTCGACGCTTTGTAAGGTCAGGTAAGCTGTCTGTTTTCTCAAAATATGTCGAAGAAAGGATTCGTGTTAACGGTAGTTAGCCACTCCGCCAGACTTACCCATAAACCAAGGACAAAAGTAAAAGTCAAATAAACTTTATTCAATTAGGCTTAAACTAAGCGCTTTTGGAACATCACTATAAATATTTATTTTAAATAACTGAATCTGATAGTATATCATATAATATGTTCGGAAAAAGTAGATCTCGTGAGAAGAAAGGAGTGTTACCCGCCGCCGAATTCCAACTTCGCACAACACGCCACGACACGCCACATCACTTGGATGTCATTCTAAGCTTCCGGATGTGTGGTGTTCTCCTCAGTGCGCGGTTTTCAAGGAAGTTGTCACATACAATCAAATTGTGAAATGAGCTTCCTTGCGCAGTGTTTTCGGGACAATACGGGGTAATGGGTACCTTCAAAAAAGCGCGTACATTTTTCTTATAGGCCGGCAACACTCCTGCTATTCCTCTGGTGTTGTAAGAGAATGTGGGCGGCGGTGATAACGAAATATACGGCAGTGTACATTGCAATCGGAATTCCCTACGGATTAACATTAAAAATTATATCCGGCTATATTGACAGCTGTTACAAAGTGCAGTATAAACATTTGCCAGGCAACATTATAAAAAAACAAGGCCACAGTTAAAATAAACCTTCATTTAATATCAGAACATAATGTGCGTAACCTAAGTAGATTTATAATGCAGGAGCCAGGCTCGCATGATAATCCGCATTAACAGTCGGAATTTAATAAGTATAGTCCGTATAGGCTCACGGTTCATTTAAAATAGCCATTTCGCATTTTATAGTCAGTCGAAATATGAGTTTAATATATATATTACGATAGTTAAGTTATGAAAAAGCGTTTTTCAGTTGTGATTGAATTATAACGTAGGCCCTAATGAATACGTAAGAGGAAAATTTACAGCAATAAATATTTGAATTGTTGAATCTGAAAATATATAATGTGTGCTATTATATATTCTTTGATAATGTTATGTATGTTCATAAGCACATAGAGGAATTTTCTAGAAACTGTGTTAATCATATTGTTGACGTCAGTAACAAACAAACATGTTATGCTTAGTACTCGGTTAAGTCGAGTTAGTAAGTCTTTTATCGGGCGATGTATATGCTTTTATAACATGAACCCAGAAAATGTACAAAACACATGTGTTACGAAATTCAAAATAATTGTTTAAACACGTCTATATGTGTGTGTGTTTTATGTGTTAAAGGTTACTGTAACATAAATGACTTAATTAATGTTTAATGTTATTCCTTAACATACACAAATAGTTTTATAATATAAATTTGTATTTCCTTCAAATACATCAAAAACATACTATTTAAAGCACTTTTTTTCCCTTTCATTAGAAAAAACATAATATTTATTTTAATATTACGGGCTCTTGAAAAATTAAACGCTATACGACCCATAAATCAATGCATTCAATTATAAAACCTCAAGTTCTTTCAATTCTCGACAAATAAATTATTTTAATTAATAAAAAATGCTAATTGGTTTATAATATGCATTTAAGTGGTCCTTCTACTTGTCAAGTTATAAATATGCAGTTCACTTTGAGACTTTATATTTTAAGAATCAATAGTGGGAGGCTCCTTTGCACAGGATGCCGGCTAGATTATGGGTACCACAACGGCGCTTATTTCTGCCGCAAGTAGAAATGTGTAAGCATTACTGTGTTTCGGTCTGAAGGGCACCGTAGGTAGTGAAATTACTGGGCAAATGAGCTTTAACATCTTATGTCTCAAGGTGACGAGCGCAATTGTAGTGCCGCTCAGAAGTTAAGGGTTTTTCAAGAATCCTGAGCGGCACTGCATTGGTGAGTGGGCAGGGCGTATCAATTACCATCAGCAGAACGTCCCGCTTGTCTTGTCCCTTATTTTAATAAAACAAAACAAAATAGTTTTTATTGAATCTCGTGGCAGTTACTGACTAAATTTTGGTCGCAGGTGACTTATGTTTGCAATATGAACAACAAGCAAAACGTTGAGATAAACAATTAAAAAATATTCACATGTTAGATCACGTATTAATAACTAAATCTTTTTTTTTATATATTTACTTTAATATTATAGTGTAATAATAAGTTATCCTGAAACAGTTTTATCAAATAAATAGTATGTCACCATTGGTTTTGAGACCATTAATTTTTATTTGATTTTTTGTACTTAAAATGGATGTAGTGAGATCACTTAAGTAATAAAAAAAAAAATACGGGTTGCACTCCGGGAGTGCCGGCAGGAGTGAAAACTTGAACATTAACGTTGTGCATTTTTGAATATTTTGGAATAGTTAGGGAAGATTTTCGCACGAATTGCTTTATTTATCTGTATAAAAGTATGTACATTTAAGTGGTTAAATACAATATTCATCAAAATCATGCCCAAACGAGTCGGTTACAAACAAATGAACACACAGGTGAAGCTAATAAAAAGCGTGTAAAAAGGGAGTAATACAACATTTATAAAAAGCTCCAATGAAAGCTACTCTACTTCAAGATGAAAAATAAGTTTCATAAAACATAAATGTAAATATATTACTTCGATATCTCTGCATGTTGGAATATAGTTCTAGTTTTATTGAGGGCAATACGTTACGTATTTCGGAAAATACTTCACATCTATGAAAAAAATATAAACATTTAATGACACAAAAGTATTTTTTTTAATGAAAATAAGGGTTGACACGAGCAGGACGTTCAGCTAATGGTAATTGATACGCCCTGCCCATTACAATTCAATGGCGCTCAGGATTCTTGAAATACCCAAAAATTCTGAGCGGCACTACAATTGCGCTCGTCACCTTGAGACATAAGGTGTTAGGTCTCATTTGCCCAGTAATTTCATTAGCTACGGCGCCCTTCGGATTGAAACACAGTAATGCTTACATATTACTGCTTCACGGCAGAAATGCGTCGTTGTGGTACCCATAATCTAGCCGGCATCCTGTGCAACGGAGCCTCCCACTGGTAAATTTTGCAGCATTTGAATATAAAAGGCCACTATATTAATGCCAAATTGCTTGAAAATATTATTTAAAGTGCATTGACTCACATGAACGCTTTTAGACTGACTAGGACACATTTTCAATATTTACGAATAGGTTGATAGGTATTATTTTCGCTGCGAGTATTAATATAGAAAGTTGGTTTATTTGAATGCAGTTTGGCTAAATAATCTACATCATTAACAAATTTTTTTTATCATTACCAGACTTAAAAGAGCATAAAAGTTTTAAAATTTTAAATTCAATTAAACATAAATTAAACGATTAGTGTTGCGTTATACGAATTCAACAAAGTAAATAGAACGGAATTTAATATTCATATTGAACAGGAAAAACAGAAATGATGGTCGGTTAACTGCCGCATACAGTATGGAATCAAATTTTCATCGGAATAACCATTCCATCAACATCGATTTCCTTTGCAGAAACAATAACATATATTCCTAAATACATACCTGTTTATTGTTCTACAAGAACAGATTAAAACAATTCGATATCACATAAAATCGCGTGACTTCATAATCTTCAGCTGAGGTTATCGACACCGTTTGATAAAATACAACGATTGACAGTAATTAGGGTGGAAGTGATGAGCTGAGAGCGATTTTATAGAACTACTTAATACTCAAAGATTGTTAAATAGATTTTTTTACATTCCTAGATATTTCAAATCTTTTCGAATATTTTTGTGTTGGTAGTCGGTAACTATGTCGGACCGAGAGAAAAATCAACTGTTACAAATGTTCTGGTGCTGCAGGATTATGTAGGCGTCGGTGATCACTTAGTTCACTTAGTATCAGGTGATCAGTTTTTTCTGATTTACTCCTTTGTTTTGTCCTCTTCTTAAATATCAACTTATTGTTTCCAAATTTTGAAAATAAATGTAAATGAGGTTTTTGATTCATAAGCCAAGTTTTACAATGATATTAAAAAGTATCGATATCATTAAATTCTAAATTTAAAAATAAAAGCAAACAAAATTACAATTTATATTGTTCAGACTGCTGTGATTATGAAAAATCTTAATTAAAAGCTCTTTAAAATTATACAGATAATGCCACAAGGTTAATAATAGTCGCTCAATATTACGTTCGCTCAGGCTCATAACTTAAGCCACAGGTCAGTCGTGATGGGCGCTCGTTTTGTTCTAGAGCTAATTCTGACATCGGATAAGAACAATTTGGCAGTTCGAGATTTGAGTGTATTAAGTCGTTGATTTCGGAAAATATTCGTTCCGCTAACATTGATTCTAATTGAATATATTTGTAGTGAATCTTGCAAAATGCGTTAATCAATTTATTTTGTGAGTATTCAAGTAATGTCGGCTCGAGTAGATCAACTGTTGCAAAATCAGTCAGAGGAAAATTTGCCATAGTAATTTAAACACAACTATAATTACATAACCTATATATTACGGCAAACGGTTTGGTATATCTAACTTTGATAGAATTAACTGTATAATTTATACAGTCGTATTTACTGCGGGATTCGTTACTTCAGTTATAAGACATTTTAATATTTTGGCAGAAACAATATGGTCGTTAATTTTTATGTAACGTTTAGCTAACGAACAATATTAATATCGTCAAGAATTCGTAAGCAGTACATACTTGGATTGTTTCCATCACAATTCAAGTTAAGGCTCAAGACAAATTGAACGTACAAAATAACATTTGGTCTGAGGTAACCTTTGCTAATATTTATAGCAAGGCGTTGTTTTCCGAGAGGCCACCAACGCGAACACTGAAACGTTTTTACGACCAATAAACAATTTATTGCCGCGAGATACAATCGGAATCTTTCGGCAATTTTCGATTTCTCTATTCCATTACAAAAGGATTCCTGTGTCGTGAAATGAAATGGTTCAAGTTTAGCCAATCTATTGAACTGGGAACGCTGGGGCTAATAATAAAACCAATGGTGAAGTTCGGCTTCGATTCCCGGTTCAATCACGCAATTATAAAAAAATGGCGTGTACTTTTCTAGATCTCCCTTACTCTCAATCTTTCTCACTCGCTTGCTCCCTACTCTCGCTCCGTGGCTATCTTGCTTCGTGCTACGTTCGCCCTTTCTCACTCTCTCTCTCGATCGGTCTCAATCGCTCTCTCCCTCTTCTTCGACAAAAACGCTGCACATCTTCGTGACGCTATTATTATTATTGCGTTTCGTTCGTAAAAATTTTACCCTCATGCGCCTAAAGAAGTTTCACTTCGAAAACTATGAATGCAGTTTAAATTGTTTTAAATAAAACACTTTTAAAGGATTAAAACGCGTGTAATTGTAACGGTTTTACATTAGGTGTTTGCGTAAAAGTTACATTTTTATTTTAGTTAACCCGACGTTTTAAGACCTTTCCAGATCTCGTTTTCAGGGGGACTGCAGATGTAGTGAGTCAAAGATAGTATTTGTCATAGTTGTCATTATGAAGTTAAGCGCCATTTATTTCCTCGAAGGTATTTCCTGTACATAGATGGTTTTTGGCAAAATTTACTGACAGTATCCTCTTCTTTTTTGGTATGTGTAGTTATGGGTTTTAATTTAGAGATTATTGGATCCCAGGTGTTAGATAATTTTTTAAATTGTTTTAATTAAAATAAAGTTTTCTTTCAGTAAAATGTTACATCTACAATATTTAAGGTACTTCCTCTTCATGTGGCATACCCGTGGGAAACCCGGTATTTTTCTCGATGTAATTTTGCTATGTGATGTAGGTATATCTGATCAGCTGTGAGGTAGCTGTCTCATACATTAACTCATCATTCGGCACTCGCCTTGATTTAAACGACCACCTGATTTATAGCAGTCTGGCTTTGTTTGTATGCCATTTCTAATTCTATTACAAGTTAACAATAGTCTGATAGTCCCGTGTCGCAGGAATCTGACCTATCTGCTTGGGACGGAGCCAGGCATTCTAATTCGTAGTACGGTTATCGATACACGTGTCTTGCGTGTGTGTTTTTATTTTAGTGGCTATTGTCTCGTGATTGTACGCACCAATAGAAGTATAGAGGCAAGATACTGTAATGATCATAGATATTCTATGGCTGACCCGTTCCTTGAAAACCGCACTGTGGAAGAACGCCACACTTCCAATTGGTGAGGATGGTTTCCTAATTTATGGCGTTTCGAGCGAATGCATAGGGAAGTATCTTTGATTATATTACTTATATTTTATTTGTATGTATATTTCACAGTATATCACTAATACATACGCAAAATAGACGCCGATAATAGCCCGTGAATACATAAATCAAATCAAAATCACTTTATTCATGTAGGTCACGGAAATGACACTTATGAATGTCACAAATATTTTTTCTTATTGAATCTACCGCTACTTCCTAAAGGGTTGAGCTAATGAGAAGAAGTAGCAAGAAGCTCATTGCCACTCTTTTATATCATGATTTACATTTTCTTTGATTTACAAATCATTTCAATTACAATATAATATAATAATATGTAAAGTGATGCAACAAACATACTCAAACGTCAAATTGTCAATGCCATACCTATACATATGCACCTACACATACAAATATTATATTTAAATCTTAACTTTTAATGCACTATAACTATTAATGGTAGTTAACGTAATACTATCAAAAATCAACGGAAAACGTCTCAAGAGTACGTGTATAATAATTGTACTTTTATTTCTGTTTGTGTTCTTCTCATAAAATAATTAAATATATATTCCATGTAAAACAAAATAAAATAGTAAGAAGATAGTAGCCGATGACATATTTAATAACCGATATAATCTTCGTAACATTCACTGTATCGTAAGATATTCATATTAATGATAATAAAAAGTACATTTGCATGAATACGGTACGAGTTTTCACTTCGAAGGTAACCCGATATAGAATCCCCGTGGGAACGTTCGTATGGATAATATTTTAAACAACAAAATAGACAATATAAATAAATACGACATGCAGCAGGTGCAACATACAAACTATCAGCAATAAAATGCAATGACCGGACACTTTATTTCACTTGTATCCGTTTAGATGGTTCCGTTCTATAAACGGAACTACTGTCAAAACGTTACAATGCTAATATAGAGTTTTGGAATTACATGAATCAGCGAAATAAATAATAACAAACATTTATTGCCAATCATTTTTTTTTTTAAACATGCTTAATGTAGGTTTTTCAAATCTAACAAACATTGAAATCAAGTAGGAGACGAGCAGGACGTTCAGATGATGGCGGCACTACACAATTGCGCTCGTCATCTTGAGGCATAGATGTCTAGTCTCATTGCCCAGTAATTTCACTAGCTTCGTTTACGCTGGTTTCACGAGGTTCTGCCACTCAATCTTATTCCGCTGTAAGCATCCGCTTAGAGAAGAATTGAAGACAAAAATTGGAAAAGATTTTTTTTATTTTTAATAATTATTTTAATTTTTTATATGGTAACAATTCCATAATATGAATATTTTTGTGTCAAGAAACGAAGAAACTGGCCAGTCTTTCACATCATGGTACACTTACCATATTATATATATCACCATATTCCAATCCTTAAAAACTCAATATCCTTAACAGCACCGCCAATGCAAGTGTTAACTTAAAACATAGACATGTGTCAGTAGAAATTTAACTAGCTATGGCGGCTTATAGATCAAATCAGTGAGAAAAAATATCCCATTTAAAAAAGCCTAATATGGGTGATGTATAACTAAATATAATACTATTGCACATAACTAAATGCTTGATGTTTTAAATAAGCTTAACCAAACAGGCGCAATTGACCACGACGAAAAAACCAAAAACGCATTTCGGCGAAGCGACCGCGGCGGGAGACTTTCGACAAAACGTACAAGACGATTCCGCTAACGAAGACCGAAAAAAGGGGAAACAATGCTAAACTGTGACGCCGGGAATGAAAACAAGGATTCGAAATTCCACCGTACAAAGGACCCGGGAATCGTTCCTGGAAACGGCCGCGACTTGCTTAGCCGCTTAAAATTAAATTACATAATATTTAAAAAGAAAAGAACAATTATTTTCAATTAATACAGTTATTACAAGATGTTATTTTAAGCAAAGTAGTACAGAAATCAATAAAATGCAAAATAAAAAATAATTATCAAGTAAATGTTAGTAATTACAAATTAGTTGTCTACTTAGCTTACCGCAGATAAAATTATATTAATGAAGGATTTTGTAAAAAGTACTTTTTTAACGATTTATTTTTATTTATATATAATTTTTGAATCTCTAAGGGAGTCTCGTTTAAGTATATAGGCTTACTTACTGCCCTTTCCCTTTTTCTACCAACATACTCTATAAATCATGCAAAATACTAACACTTCGACAGTTTTATAATGAGCATAGTACTGAAACAGCACGAAGAACTTCCCTACAGCACTGAACTTAGTGATACGAGACACAAAGGCATTGTTTGTCCTCAAAAAACAAACACAAACTTTGTTTATACAACAAAGTTTAATATATTCCTAGGACTATTTCTTTACAATAAACTAAACGCAATAGCAAACATCTAACCCCTAAATTATATCAATTGTAAGAAGGCTCTTCATGAAGCACTTCAAAATATGTCCTATGAAGATACAGAAAAATTACTAATAGTGTTAAAATAAACATTATCTATATTTTATTTGTATAAGTTAATGTCAATATATTGAAGACATTGATTACTTATACATATTTAAGCTGTATATTAGTTTATAACTTTTTTTTATGAAATTTAAAGGTACGAGACGAGCAGGACGTTCAGCTGATGGTAATTAAAACGCCCTGCCCATTACAATGCAGTGCCGCTCCAGATTCTTGAAAAGCCCAAAAATTCTGAGCGGCATTACAATTGCGCTCGTCACCTTGAAACATAAGATGTTAAGCTTATACATTACTGCTTCACGGCAGAAATTAGCGCCGTTGTGGTACCCATAATCTAGCTGGCATCGGGTGCATTGGTGCCAAGTTTAAAATTTCTTCTCTTTAAATAACGACAAAAAGTTTTAAA
>CATIXQ010000754.1:0-11666 GCA_949711755.1 Leptidea juvernica
TTTTTTTGCGCTCTTTTCAATAAAAATATACAATATTGTACAGTCATTTCTATCGCTATAAAATAATCACAATCTAGTCCCAGGCTGTCCGATCATTTAGATATTCAGCAGTGGAGTAATAGGATTTACGACAGAGCCATTTTTTATAAAACATTTAAATTTATTTATAGATAATGCCTGAACAGTGGCTGGGACTTTCTGTAGAAGTGTATACATTTACCCTTAAAGCTATTATGTATCTTATGAAGCCTACTAGAATTAGTTACAAGCAATCCCTTATTTCTAGTGTTATAATAATGAAAATCACTATTAAGAGCAAAAAGGTGACGATTTTTGTGAACATATATTAAATTTTCATAAATGTACTGACAATAAACAGTCATAATATTTATTTCTTTAAATTTTTCTTTGAGAGACTGTCTATAACCAAGCTGATATATATCACGAACAGCTCTCTTTTGCAGTGCAAACACTATATCTATGTCAGCAGCATGACCCCATAGTAATATACCGTACGTCATGATGCTGTGAAAATAACTAAAGTACACTAATCTAGCGGTCGCAAAATTCTTGTACTCTCTAATCTTTCTAACTGCATATGCCGCAGAGCTGAGTCTATCTGCTAGATGGGTAATATCCACATATTACCCCCCACTGAAGCTTTTTATCTAACGTGATACCCAAGAAGACCGTAGTGTCCACAAGTTCCAATCTCTGGTCATTTATAAGTACGTTGGTTTGTACCTCCGCTGTGTTTGGTGTAATGAACCGTAAACACTTTGTTTTTTTACTGTTAAGTGCAGATTATTCTTCTCAAACCAACGCACTTTCTTTGAGAGTGCATTGCTTACCTCATCATCAATATCCGCACGTTGCTTCACTTTAAAAATAAGTGAAGTATCATCAGCAAACAATACAATCTCATGGCTATCATCTACCACAATCGGTAGATCGTTAATATATATTAGAAACAAGAAAGGACCGAGAATAGAACCCTGTGGAACACCTATTCCCACAGGTTTACCCGAAGACCGTTTGCCATTTACATCGACTATCTGAACTCTTTCGCTTAAATATGATTTTAACAGATTTAGGGCTGTATTTTTCACTCCATAATGCTTTAGTTTTAGGAGTAAAGTTTCATGGTGGACGCAGTCAAATGCTTTTGACAAATCACAAAAAGTGCCCAATGCATCCTGTGACTCTTCACAGGCGTCAAAGATGTTCTCAATGAGTCTAGTACCCGCATTAATTGTTGATATGCCCCTAGTGAAACCAAACTGATTTTTGTTCATTAATTTACAAAAATGCATTTGTAGCTGTTGAAGCAAAAGTTTTTCAAAAATTTTACTAAAAACAGGCAGCACTGAAATAGGTCTGAAATTATCAGGGTCAAAAGAACTGCCCGATTTAAACAAAGGTATAACTTTGCTGTATTTCATGAGGTCAGGGAACACACCCTCATCTATGCATTCATTAAATATTATTGCTAATTCAGGTGCTATAATGTCAAGTATGTATTTTACAATATTAGTCGAATGGCCCCATAGGTCTTTTGTATTTTTTAGGTTAATTAATTTGAAGATTTTTATTATATCGCTACCTGTAACATACTTAAATTTCTACATACTTAAAATGTATGCGAAATTGTAAAAAATTAACATTGAAGGTATATTTAATGAGAAATTTTAGAGGAAAGAGGAATTTACTATCACAGACTTCTCTTCACTGAAGGTACTATATTATATTAATAAAATAAATCTAATACTTTGTTGCGGAGTCAAAATATTAGATAGTCATATGAAATTCTTACACCGTGGAAATACCATATTAAATTATTTACATATGAGTTTCCCGCAAAGTCACCTGAGAAGAAGCATTGGTTCGAATTTTGTATGTACAATTTTATAGGATTTTATTCAATGACCCTTCTGCTAGTAAAGTACCTCACAATTCGCCCTTCTGGTTTTGTAGATTTTCAGAAATCGGACAAACGGATAAACAGACAAAAACTACACAAAAATGATAATATTTTGGTAAAAGTATCGCATAAACATTCATTTGCATTTAGTAGTAACCAAAATAAAAACTATTATTTTGTTATTGATAAGAATTAGTGCTTTTTCCATTAGCTTTGAAGTTGCGATTATTTTAATTTTTAGATCACATTTAAAATTTTAATACTACAGGTACAGCTAATTTACATTTAAACACGTCAATTTTATTAATGTTTGCAAGTTTTCCTTGAAATTATACTAAAAAGATAACGAAATTCTATTTTTTAAACTTTTTGTACAGAAAGAAACCAAACTTATCTCTTATTGACTTACTGAAACATCTAACATGAACTAGGTTTAACCACAGAGTAGGATAGATAGGTACGTATAAAGTGGAACAAAACGAATGTTGTCTACGAAGGAATCCAAATGTATGCATGCATGGGTATTGTGCTCGGCGCACTCATATTAAAATCTTTCCATTTTATTGCTGTCGTGTTCGATATTCAAAATGTTTTATTTTATGTATTGTTTTATAAATTATTTGGCTGTAGGTGAATCGTATTCATACGATAGATATATAGTAGATATAGATTGTTTACAGTTTTTTTGATCCAGTCATGTCTTACTGTACTTTATTTGTTATTAAATATTTTTGTAATCATAAACAATTCTGCAGTTTATGTATGTTACAATTTTTAACGATTCTTGCGATGAATAAATGGAATGATTAAATTTAATTATTAATATCTGTTTTAAGATCTTTACACATGTGTAGAACTGAAGTTTCTGTCTTAAGTTAGCATGTAACAAATTCACCATTTTCAACTTTCACATAAATTGAGTATTATAAAGTCATTTCAAATCTTTTCATAAATATACATAACGAAACAGTAAAAAGTTTACAGTATGATTAAAAGTAACTTCAATCATTATTCGGTATAAATATTACAAAAATCAAAATGTTGTCAATGTCTTCCTCTTATGTAACATATACTATTAGATACTACCATAGCATAGCAATATAAGAAAATCTTTTATAATGTTGAACCCACGTCCAGTTGAAGATAAATTAATCAAATCGTTTCGACCCAGGCTGTTACATTAAGCCAAAGTAGAATAAAGTAATTGCGTTAAGATTGCTTCATAGATTTATATCATTACCTCTCTACGGATGAAAAGTGCTTCTTCAGGTTCAATTTAATACAAAAGTTAATTTAAATTACATGTTAATTTAGTCAAGCATACTTATGCCAGCCCAAATAATTAGTAGAGCACATTTACATTAATATTTAAATTTATATAAAACACTTTTAAAAGGATTAAACACGTGTAACTGTGTTTTTAAATTAGATTTTGCACAAAATTCACAATTTTATTATTATTTGAGTTAGCCCAACGTTTCTAGATCTCTGAAAAAATCTCGGTTCAGACCCCTGACAACACTTATAGGTATTCTAGAATGGTTTTAATACTATTTTAAAAATTTACTAATTAGTTTCTATTTTGTTTTTGTGAAGTTTTTATTTTTTTATATTAAAGAATAAATGACCCTTAATTACCTTATGTAGGCAAATTAAAAGTTCGCATGCAGTGGCAACCTAAAAAGTGGAGCCGCGTTAAGTCTAAAGTGTCTTCGCGAAACAGTTTCTAGACTTATGTTTCCTCAAGTCTATCTTCCTCTGCGGACTCTGTCCAAATTCCAGCATCTCATCAGTAACCCCTTGAAACATTTATATATGTGGAATGGTCATTTTTAGATTTAAGTTTTTTCTATTTTATTGTTTTATTACAACTTTTTACTTAGCAGTAAGTATTTTTGGGAAAACGTTGTAAATAAAGGGATTAAGAAAAAATCCAAAAAAACAGATATTTAGTTAAAACAGAAGGGGGGGGGGGGGAGAAACTCAAGTAGTAAGCAAGAGCAAGACTCCAGCAGGCAGTCCCCAACTACCTTCGATGTATGACAGACCTCTGACCTTTAACTCCGTTATTTTTCTTAAATAAACACCACATAAATTTTAACCGCCCCGTGATTCCTTAATAATTATAAAATCTGAATAAATATTAGTATTATATCCTATTAATGGGTGATTTGTAGTTCATGTGCAATTAATACTGGGCTTTGGTGATTTGTAGAGTTGCTTTTGCTGCATTATATTGATAATAACTGGTTTTGTAAGGGTTTTAGCATTTAATTTATTATGTTTTAGATTTGTATTAATGAACATAGTTCAAGGATAATCATAATAGAACATATACTATAATAGATCCCTCATTGGTATCTAAAATAATTCCGAATGATTCATTTCCGTTTGTTAATGGTAAAATTATTAAAAAGGGGAAACACAATTTTTTAAATTATAATGACAATGCCATATTTTATCACTTTATTTCACAAAAAGGAATCTAAGGGATGAGTGGAAATCCGCTTTGAAATAAAAATAAAGAATATTAAAAAAAAAACAGAAGACCCGCTGTTTGGTTCTTATTAGGATGATTTTCTGTGATTAAAATAATAAACAGTGCAACTTCAAAATATAGAGAAAATTTATTTTTTACTATATTGTTATTTTGTGCATACATACACATGCATTATGAATAGCATAGATTGTTTTGTGTATAAAATTTATTAATAAAATCAGCTGCTAATAATGAAGTTACTGGTTGTGGGTCACAAAAGAGTTTGTTATTCAGAAACAAATGTGTCGTTTAGTAAGGTTACAAATATACATAAACTAGAAGACAAAAAGAGGTCCATAGATTAAATACAAATAAATTCTTTTTTAATTTGCATTACACAATAATAAAAAAACAATAAAGATATCTTAAATCAAAAATTATTATATGGATAGGTGACGAAATAAGTTAATTTTTGCATTTTGAGAATTTTCGTAACAACAAAGAAACTAGTTTAATTTGTTGTCTAGAAAAGTCATCCTACAAATGATAAAGTTTAATATTATGATAAATATATTTGTAGTAAACAATGTGTAATTGAAGTGATCGTTAGACCACCACATGCAATATTCATGAGACAGATTGTTGCAGTTTGGTCGATACAATATATGTAGGTACTCTTACCCATTATTTATTATGCACTCAAATCAAGCTTAAGTGGTGATCAGTGTAAACTTGTTCGTGTACACTGACCAACATAAAAGTTTAATAAAAGTTAATATAACATTTAGAGTATAATTCTCATGGATCATTTACATTTGATATCAAAGTTACCTGAAATAGTTTATACTTTACTAGCTACTGCCCTCGATTTTATATAGTTCGGGAAGCTCCGTAAAATCTTCTCGTCCCAATACCACAGTATCTGAAGACGAAGGTTTTCAACCAGTTTGTTGCAAGTGATGTTTTATGGTACGCAGACGTGGTCCACCTATGAGCTTTATGAGAAAGCTCATGGTCGCTCAGAGGGCAATGGAGAGGGCTATGCTCAGAGTTTCCCTGCGAGATCGAATCATTAATGAGGAGATCCGTAAGAGAACCAAAGTCACCGACATGGCCCAAATGATTGCGAAACGGAAGTGGCAGTGGGCAGGGCACATAGTTCGATGGACAGATGGCCGTTGGGACAGTAAAGTCCTCGAATGGCGACCACGTACCGGAAGACGTAGTGTTGGTAGGCCCCCCACAAGATGGACCGACTATCTGGTTAAGATCACCGGAATATGTTAGATGAGGGCAGCGCAGGACCGATCGTTGTGGAAATCTTTGGGGGACGCCTAAGACCAGTAGTGGACGTCTTCCGGATGATGATAGAATGTATTCTTTTCTGTACCACTGATAATGTGTTTGCTAAATTTCATGGTGGTCGAATGAACAAACTAACACTTATACTTTTAAAATTCGTCTGAATAGTTATAATTTAAACCTACCTATCTATTAATATTACCTGCATGTAAAAAAAATATTCGATAATAGAATAATAGCTATATTAAATAACAAATCAAACATAAGAATTCCTTGCTAACATACTCCATTATTATTACAGCTGTGTTGACAATCACAAATCTTTACTAAGCCCTATGTCCTCTACAGAACTTAATTCTTAGTTTGTTTATAAAGGGTCAACCCAACTTTTGAGGCATGTAGGTAACAAGTGAGCAAATAAAATATTAACAAAATTTCACACGTTATTATCCTGTTTCAGTGTAGTCCTAAATTTAGATAAGATATTATTATTAATTATGTAAATGATTTTGTCTTAAAAAAACCTTTGCACGATTAACAGTTAACCTTTAAGAAACCTTCTTCATCTGAAGATAAGAAGTAATAAGCTGATGAAGACGTTCACCTGATGGTAAGGAAGGTTATCCTTATCCTACATATCCTACATTATTCTTGACCTTAACCCAAGACTAAAGCCTGCTGTATAAAAAGCACCATAGACCAGTGGACCATTATCTATTTCGATAATCCATATAGACCAGTGGGAGGCTGCTTTGCACAGGATGCCGGCTAGATTATGGGAACCAACACGGTGCCTATTTCTACCGTGAATCAGTAATGTGTACATATTATCGTGTTTTAGTCTGAAGGGCGCCGTAACTAGTGAAATTACTGGGCAAATGAGACTTAACATCTTTTGTTTCAAGGTGACGAGCGCAATTGTAGTGCCGCTCAGAATTTTGGTGTTTTTCAAGAATTTTGAGCGGCACTGCATTGAAATGGGCAGGGCGTATCAAATAAAATCAGGTGAACGTGCAGCTCGTCTTGTTCCTTATTTTCATAAAAAAATATACCAGTGGCTAATGACCCTGCCTACTGAGCTAGAAGTCCCGGTAGGTACAATAATTTATATGGTGAATATGGAAGTTCGTTTCTAAGTCATGGATGTTAATTTATATGAATTATATTATATATTTAAGTAAGAATATCATATAGAATATAATATCGTTGTTTAGCAACCCACAACCTGTACGGTTTTGCCTAGTTGGGGCATGATAATTTGTGTAAAAGTGTGCTTATATTAACAATAATATAAGGAATAAGGAACCTCTAAGGAATAATAATAATAACAATATTATTATTATTCCTTAGAGAAGAGAAAAAGCGCAAGCTTAGTACAGATCTAGTAAGCATCTTGTTAGATGCCGCGTTGACTTTTCAAGACAATTATTATATTTAATTCAATAAAAAAAAATTACAGGAGTTACGTATCGGGCGTTGGGATTTAAGTTTTTAAAGAACATTTTAAATAATAATATTTAATGTTACTTCTATACTTATTGGCACTAGACTACAAAACATCATTAAAATTAAAGTAACGAAAGTTACAATACATTTTTTTTTATGGAATAGGAGGACAAACGAGGGTACGGGTCACCTGTTGTTAAGTGATCACCGCCGCCCACAATCTCTTGCTACACCAGAGGAATCACAGGAGCGTTGCCGGCCTTTAAGGAAGGTGTACGCGCTTTTTTTGAAGGTACCCATGTCGTATCGTCCCGGAAACACCGCACAAGGAAGCTCATTCCACAGCTTTGTAGTACGTGGAAGAAAGCTCCTTGAAAACCGCACTGTGGAGGACCGCCACACATCCAGATGGTGAGGATGATATCCTAACTTGTGGCGTGTCGTGGGAAGTTGGAATTCGGCGGCAGGAATCAGGTTAAACAGCTCTTCGGAACACTCCCCGTGATAAATACGGTGGAAGACACACAATGAAGCGACGTCTCTACGCAACGCCAAGTGATCCAGCCGTTCACAGAGCACTGGGTCCCCGACAATTCGAGCTGCTCTGCGTTGCACGCGGTCAAATGGATCGAGCTGATACTGGGGTGCGCCAGACCAGAGATGACAGCAATACTCCATGTGTGGCCAGACCTGCACTTTGTAGAGCGCTAGTATGTGGGCCGGCTTGAAGTATTGCCGTGCTCTATTAATGACGCCCAGTTTCTTTGAAGCCAATTTGGCTTTGCTTTCCAGATGACCACGAAATTGGCAATCGCTCGAGATTTCGATACCCAGTATTCGGATACTAGGCGAATTGTACAATTGCTGCACATTCAGCACTATATACTGTAGGGGATGCCGACGTAAGCAGGCTTAGCCAAGTTGGACCGGCGTAACTTAGGTCATCTATGACTCATGACACAAATTTAAATATTTAAGATTTTTTCAATAACAAAAATCATCCAAATTTTTAACTGTTTCATTGTTAGAAATTGATTTCATAATTAATTATTTTTATTTGAATTGAAGTACTTTAAGAGTTAAGAAATCAAGCAAAAATCGCATCGTCTTAAATATGATTGTCTATCTTGAGTTTATACATATTGAAGTAACGTATGACAAATAAATAAGGAAAGTGTAGCAAAATAATTGTTTTATTATATTATAATATAGTGTCAGTACATTGATCCACTTCTAAAATGTATGTGTAAGGTATTTCTTATATTATATAAAGCTCGTACAACATGTATAAATTAAAGTAAAAATTTAGTACCGCTATTAAACTACCCTTTGTGTGTTCCCCTGAAGTATTTCACTTCTTTTTTTACTCTGTGCCATTTTATTGCATGGATAAACTTTACGGCGATCTATTGTTAAGGCTGTTGGACCTTCAATGTAAAGGGTTACAATGTGCAATTACTTTAATGTTGTAGGTTAAAGTAATTTATCATATAAAGGTTAAAATATATAAAATGGATTACGTTCTTTACGAAACATGAAATAAACACATACATATAAATAAGAAATAGGTATTAGATTAAGAAAAATAATATTTCTTAGAAGGTTCGAAATAAACTTTTAATTGGACTTAACGCAATAATTTGTGAAGTAAATTATAGTTGATCTTAAAACTTCATAAAACGATAACAGTTATCCAACTTACGTTAATAGCATCTAGTCGTAATTTTTACAGCAATAAAATGTAGGCTCAAAGTTTTAAGGAGGTGTACAATAATCGGAAACGTACGACGTGGTCATCATGCTTTAACAGACATAGTTTGGGGGGAGGGGGGGGGTATCTTTTAAAGTGAGTAAGTGAGATCCTTCTCCATATTATTATTTGACGTCTAAACTGCTTTTTAAGGCAATGAAGAACCTACTACCTGAAGAGCAGGTAGGTTTCATTAAGGGCAAGAGAACACGGGAACAAATATTTAGTATTTATGTTTTAGTATTAGTATTCGATCCGCCGAATCAGCGAGAAAAACAAAAATTCAATTGTCCTGTCGTCTCCTATGCTTTATCGACTACACAAAGGCCTTTTACTACGTACAATGGAAATTGTGGAATGTGATAATCAAAATGGGAGCTTCTAATCACCTCGTCGTCTCGATCCAGTCTGAATACTGAAAACCGATCGTTCATCAGAATAGATTACTATTGCTCAATTATTCGATAGTTGTAACTATAGAAGGAGTGAGCCAATATTGCGTCTTGTCCACTGCACTTGTCATATATGGAGAGTATATTATTCGTTAGACCATAAAAAACTGATGGACGGGCTTACCTACAAAGGGAAAGATGAAACAGACTATCAAATATCCGATAAGCCGACGACACTATTCTTGTGGCAACATCCAAGGAAGATGTGAGTGAGCTAAGCAAGAAAAGCTAGCGAATGACTTGTGCAACATTCCTGGCAGTAACCACTACATATACTTGGGCTCCTAAATCAATTATGACCGCAACTGTGACCTCGAGATTTATATAATTAAAAAAAAGCAATGCATATTTATTTGTTAATATTTACTTATGGCCAGATTGGGTAGAATAAATATAAAAATCAGGACAATAGTATTTTCAATCTTTTACAGTAATTTTTAATAACCTAAACAATAAAGTAAAATTTCATTATTTATTTAATATAAAAACCTGTTCCAGACGAAACCAGCAATCTCTGTACTTCGGTGCTTTCATACAGCATGATCCAGCCATCCGCATAATCTCGCCCTCCCAACGAGTATGTGGTCTTCCTTGTTTGCGTTTGCCTGCCATTTCCATACCAAGTAGTCATTTTTGCCCATGCGTCAAACAGTCTTGCAACATGTCCCAACCTATTTAAGTATGAGTACGTGTGATGGGACATTAATAGTTTTTATTTTGATCGGATTTATAAGTGACGGACTGAATACTCTTTTAAAATAATATTAAGTATACTGCGCTGCACTCTCCCTTTGTATATTGTTCTTGAAAAGATTTTTATGTTTTTAGGTATGGCATGCGAGGTTATAATTTTCAAGACTTGATTCCGATTCCCATATTATTATTTTTTTTTTTATGAAAATAAGGGACAAGACGAGCAGGACGTTCAGCTGATGGTAATTGATACGCCCTGCCCATTACAATGCAGTGCCGCTCAGGATTCTTGAAACCCCCAAAAATTCTGAGCGGCACTACAACTGCGCTCGTCACCTTGAGACAAGATGTTAAGTCTCATTTGCCCAGTAATTTCACTAGCTATGGCGCCCATCAGACCGAAACACAGTAATGCTTACACATTACTGCTTCACGGCAGAAATAGGCGCCGTTGTGGTACCCATAATCTAGCCGGCATCCTGAGCAAAGGAGCCTCCCACTGGTGTTAAGTCTCATTTGCCCAGTAATTTCACTAGCTACGGCGCCCTTCAGACCGAAACACAGTAATGCTTACACATTACTGCTTCACGGCAGAAATAGGCGCCGTTGTGGTACCCATAATCAAGCCGGCATCCTCCCACTGGTGCCTCCCACTGGTATTTATTTAATGTTTTTAATTTTTCTTCTTTTATTTTATGCAAATGAATTTTGATTACTAAGTCGAAGCAGTCAGTAGTCGACGCCTTACGCTAATTTTATTTTCTGTTTCTGGAACGACAAAACTACATCAAGTACATCTGTTATGACAACTTTATAGATACTCAATTGGGGGAATAAATCTGTTTGAACTATTGAAGCTTTGTACGTTCTAAATGTATTCAATTTGGAACACACGTTTGGAATAATAAATTTTATTTAGAATGTCATAGCTTTATTTACCTATCTCTTACAAAACTCTAGCTCACCCAAGGCATTCGATTATATTTACTTTTTGATTAACGTTTCACAAAATGAGTCAAACTTTTCATAAGAAGGCGTCATTTCAAAACATCTCAGTAAGAACCAGATTACTTGAAATGAAAGGGAAACGCAATTCTGTAAACTCATCAATATTTATGTACGTTGCTCCCTATAATATCATTTCCTCTGGCTATAAATGTCACTGAATAATATTCAAATATCCAACAGTAGAACAACAGGATCCTTGAGGTCTTATTGTGTTAGTGACATCAAAAGGGATAATTCAGTTATAAGATAAGATATGAAAAGAGGATTTATTTGTAGTCATGGGTATACTTAAGATGTTACAAATCACAATAAAAGTTCTCCATTCCTTGCCCGCATGCTGTGGCGTACAAATAATAATTAAGAACAAGTCAAACAAATATAAATATATATACGCAATGTCAGTAAATTGTAAAAAATATGTAAATAATTGAACTGATAAAAAGTAATTAAGTTAAATAATACTGTATCATCAAAACATAGAAGGTAATTCAATGGTGACTAGCTGATTGTCACCTTAAAAAAAGAAATTAAATAATAAGGCAATAATCAAGCCATTGTTTTATATTTTTTAGAACAGCTCCATCGTTTATTGACCGATTTAGTATTGGAGTGGTA
>CATIXQ010000755.1:0-11663 GCA_949711755.1 Leptidea juvernica
CGCGCTCACAGCTTTCCGCTTGCTTTATTTTTGCTTTGTATAGACGCTCATTTCATTCTACATTTTGTAAAGTATTTCTTTTAATTAGTAGTAAATTCAACCTTTCATCTTTGACTCAATCTTTCATTCTTACTTCGCTTCAAACAAATATCATAGCATCCCTAGCTCAGCCAGGGGTAGTCATCGAGAAGTCGTAGGAGTAGAATACGTGCTACATCAGTATCAAATAGTACAAAAGAAGATGAATGAAAATGATGTATAGAGGGACTTTGGTAGGAGCCAGTTTGCTCAATAATTGTTTTAGCCAGCTTTTGTCCATTTTCAACAAAGATTCTATTATTCAGATTTACTGAGTTTTGTGGGTCAGGAGTAATATTAAGTAGCTCGATGTTTTTAGTTTTAGGAGGCTTATAATGAGTTATTTCATTTATAGTACTCCAGAGAGCTCTAGGGTGTCTTGGGGCTTATTTATTTGATCTTTGTTGTACTTTATTTTAAGCTTCTTTATGAGGTTATTGCAATAATTTCGGAAACGTTTGCAGGTTAATTTTAGAATAAGACTCTGTGGGTTTAATCTCAGTTTAATTTGCATATTGTTTCGAAGTTTGATGCAACGCAAAACTCCAGGCGTTATCCATGGCTTTAATATTCTTTTAGTGTGCGATATCACTGAGAGTTTAGTGTTTACTTGGATAGCAGATTTGATCATTTCTATTAAAGAATTTGAAAATAAATTAGGGTCATTAAATATATTTAATTTAGTAACGTCAGTGGATATAAGGGGAAATTACAAACAGCCTATAGGGGAGAAGCGTACAAAATGGCATAGGCGGGTAATATGGCACACCTACTTATTTCTTAAATGAAACAAATATTAGTTCGCGCAATGGCCTGTCTCAGGGTCGCTTGGTGACAGGTCGTAACCTGTGGCAGCGTGTTTCTATGATTTTTGCAGTCACGAGTTGATTTTTTAGATTTTGCAAGTCGTAAATGTGAGTATTTTTTTACTTTTATTTGTTTGTAGTTAGCGTTAAAATATTGTAATATTACTAAATAAGTTCCAGAATGTTTTGAAATCTCAAAATTCTTGTTACATTTTTATTCGTTGATTTCTAATTGGAGGTTATGAATTGGACATAATGGCATACACCTTGTTCGGGTAAAATAGCATCCTATGTCATTTGACCCACCTGTTTTTATAACTAGGAAATAATACACATATACCACATAACACCTTTTCTATTTCTAGAATAGTTGCTAGGCTCATGCCTCGAACGACTCGACTCTAGAAAAACAGACAGACGGCGTTGGGATACAATCTCCATGGAAAAGGCTATTCAGGCTATAAATAATGATGAAATGGGCTGGTTATTGGCGTCTAAAGCATTTAACATCCCGCAATCGACTCTTAGAAGACATGCACTAAAACAAAATAAAGTATCAGCTCCAACTTAAAAAGGTATAGGTGTCATCTTACTTTGTATTTAAACTTTCGAGTTTTCTTAGCATGATTAGAGTGTAATTAATGTTGTAAGCTATTGTTGCAGGTAAGGGTAGGTACAAGAGTGTCTTCACATATGAGATGGAACGAGAACTGGTGGAGCATATTCAATTACTAGAAACGAGATTGTTTGGATTCACGAGGAAAGAAGTTTTAGAATTGGCCTACCAATTTGCTGAAGTTAATAAACATTCCTCATAATTTTAAAAACGAAAAAAAGATGGCAGGCAACGTAGACACCCGGACATATCCTTAAGGATACCTGAAGCGACTTCAGCTGCAAGAGCCCAAGCCTTCAACAAGCTACAAGTGGCATTGTTTTTCAATACTTACCAAGAGATTATTCAGAGTAATAAAATTTCTCCTCATAGACTCTACAATGTCTATGAGTCGGCATTATCAAACAGTCCAGAGACCACAAAAGGTATTTGCTGCTACTGGGCGTAAACAGGTTGGGATTTTGACTAGCGCTGAAAAGGGGTCTCATGTGACAGATGTTTGTTGCATGAGTGCAAATGGCCATTTTGTCCCACCGTGTTTAATTTATCCCAGAAAAATCATGAAACAGGAGTTAATAGACAAAGCTGGTAGCTTGGGCATTGTGCAAGAATCAGGTTGGATGACAACCTGACATACAATGAAATACAATTATTTCATAAATGGTTAGTGCGATTGGAAGGCATGTCATAGCGAGCATTGATGACAAAGTCCTTTTGGTAGTTGATGGTCATATCAGCCATAAAGGCATTGAAAGCTTAACGTTCGCAAAAGAACATGGAATTATTATGGTGTGCTTGCCACCTCACGACGTGAACATCCACATTCCTGTTAGCGTGCTATCTCCAGTACCTAAAGGAATATATGTGACTGGACAAGGCAAAAGAAAATCACTCAAGAAACCATCAGTATTGGTACTAACTTCAACGCCAAATATAGAAGAAACAAAAGCAAAATTCGCTCCTCTACCTCCTCCAAAGAAAAAGACAAGAAAGGTTACATAAGTTTTAGACTTTAGTTCTGATAGCGAAAATGATTTTTCTTCTTTAAATGTTTACACAGTAACCATGGACGATGACGAAGATTGTCAGTGTATTTATTGTAATGACCTCTTCTCCAGATCCAAGCCAAAGGAGGTCTGGCTCCGGTGCTTCAACTGTATAAGATGGGCTCATGCATCTTGTGCAGATGTTCCGAAAAAGACAAAGCGTTACACGTGTGAACTCTGCATGTAATCGACTTATTTTGGTTCCTAATTTAGTATGTCATTTTGTCCAAAACGACAAAACGGTTTTTAAAATTATTTTTTAATTTTATTGTTTTTGTTCTCAGATGATTGATCTCCATAATTATATAAGTAGGTAATGAACCAAAGAATACATAATTACTTACAAGTGTTGAATATTATAAATAAATTAATATTTTATAACTAGTATGTCATTTTGTACGCCTCTCCCCTATATTACTTATTTTGCTCGGGAAGCACGCCAAAAGAGATAATAGCAGGAGAAATAAAAAAATTATAAAAATGTTTCACAAAAGAAGTCAAAAATTGCAAGATTGTTAGTCATTGTTCGTAGTTATTGCTTTTTTCTTTTGTTTTTCTTGTTTATTAGGTAAGAACAATAACTTTTTTTTATCAGCCTTTTGCTTGTGGCGTTATTTTTGTTATATTTTTCAAAATTGTCTTTATCTTTTAGTAACACAAAGTTAAAAGTTTTAGTTTAACAAAGAATGTATAATATACCTATTAAGCATGTCGAGTTAGCCTGTAAGTGGAGTGTACAACATTATAAAAGAATTTTTAAATGTGTCCGTAAATTAAGATGCACATTGGGTTCCTAATAAATAAATAAATAAATTATGTTATCAAAGTGAAGTTCAAGTACATTTGTTTTTCTAAGTATGACCATTATTTGCATTGTCCAATTTTGAAGGTTTTAATCTGTTTAAGTATGGTTTTAATTTCACAGGAAAGCATATCCGGAGCCGTCTCCTTGTTTGCTGATGCGATCCATCGGGTGCGACCTAGTGGTGAAAAATATAATTAACCTTGTCATATTATAAACTAAATAAATACATTTGTTATATTATCTATGTGGTTTGTTACAGATATTCATTCTGCAGAACGTGAGCCATCAACTTCTGGTGTTTCACCTCCGGTCGGTAAGATTTTTAATGAAAATAAAGGTAGACCAAATTAAAAATGATTTCATTCGTCATTCTATATTATGTTAATTTGTTTGAGTGGTTTCTGCAGCAAATTGTTGGTTGGACGACGAGGGTACGTGATATGCCCATTTTGCCATTCAGTTTCTCAAGTAGACAATTAACAGAGTTATCTCAAGATTAATTTTTTAATTTTAAAACATTTAGTTTCGTTAGATATTGGTGTCGAAGTTGTGATTGGTAAAGCCAGTAACTTCTGTGCTATCAATTAGCAGGGGAAATTAGTAAGTAAAAAATAAATTACTCCGCTTGCCATAATGATTCGGGCTTATTTTCGTGTTTGTTTTAGGTAACAATGACAAAAATTTCTTTTTTGTCGTGGAAGAATGGTTGCAGCTGACTAACTTAAGTGATGACGATGACGACTTTAGTACAGACTGCTTACTTGACGACCCGAACAGAAGACTGTTACTTGTTTGACTAGAATAAAGACAGACAGGTTTTTAAAGAACAACGCGAAGATTTTACCGCGACATACGGGCCCAGTTTACAGATTACTAACAGACTCGACCTATTGACATTTTATACAAGATGTTTGACTAGGACTTCTTAGACCTTTTGTGCATTGAGACTAACAGATACGCAGTGCTGAATAAGTTATCGACTCACTCACGACTTATCATTTTGTCTCTATTTGTAGGAGTCCAAAGTTTAAGCTTTTTAGTAATAATAATCTTGCAAGGTAATCAGTAAAAGGACATCAATATAGTTTTAAAAACAACGCGATGCATAGAAATTTTTGATACATTTAACTTAATGAAAGTCTTGGTGCATGAGTGGGTCGGGCGTGCAGTACGTCGGCTCCACACCGTATAATTGTTTTTTTTTACGTCAGTAAAAGTATTGTTAAGTAATTTTTGTATTTTTAAACAAATTTCCCTAATAAAGTTTCGCCGTCGTTTTCCTCGTCAATTTCCTTAATCTAATAAACCAATTCCAAATCCTGATCCTGTCATCCCAGCAAAAATAAAAACGTCATGTCGATCCTGAAAATCCATTTCCTTAACCCAGTATATGGGTTGACACCAATATGTTTATCGAACGGATCTCTGCTTCCGCGACGCTTCTTAGTGATTTAAGCATAATTCTTCAATGTCCACTTAAGGGTGCTCACAATGATAGATATGGAAATATGCTCGGATTCTTCGCCATGGCATCGCCTTACTTGCCAAATCCACTAACACCACGTGTTGAGATAAATACTAGCTTTATAAATTTTTCCGCTAGTCTCTTAGGACACATGTTTGCATCGGCCACTCGAATTGTTAACCGGAAGATTCCTGGGAGTTCTATTCGCTTGATCGATAAGTTATACTCGTCACGGTCATCTAACTTTTGCTTAAACTTCGCCCTTATACCCCGAAGTTAAGTCAACCGACTTAAAAAAAGGAGGAGGTTCTCAATTCGTCGGTATTTTTTTATGTTTGTTACCTCAAAATTTTCGACTGGGTGAACCGATTTGATAATTCTTTTTTTATTTGAAAGCTGGTGCTTCCCAAGTGGTCACATTGTAATTTGGTCCAGATCTGACAGTTCCACAGTCAGATCCAGATCATGAGAAAACCATAGAAGTCTTAAATTTTGCTATACATACGTATGTATAGCAAAGTGGATGATAAATTTACGAATAACTCAATATCACGCCAAACTATGTCGATGATTCTTTTATTGTTGGAAAGCATATACTTCAAAGATAGTTTGGTTAGGTTCTGATTACGGAATCCATGACAAAGTAACGGAACACTGTCTGTAATCAAATTGCAAAGTACTTACGTTCATTGCTGCATTGTAAAATTTTGTATATTTACACATATTTAGACAAATTGTTAGTTAGTATACTTCAAATTCACTATTCGGTGTCCTTCCGCCGCAACCCGCTCTCGCCTCCTCACGACTCAAGGATATCTCACCTTTAACTACGTATGTACATAGTTACAAACCTATCTTGGATGACACCGACTCCAAAAATAACAATAATCGTAACTAGAATAACATTAATTAGATTGTATAAAAATACGCAATTATTTTTATACTATTTAGTGCACATTATGTCTATTGTTTTGGAATAGTGTTTTTGAAGGCGAAAAATTTTTGAAAATTTTTTATTTATTCATTATTTTCAGACAATTATGGAGTTTCTTGCTTTTAAATAGATTTGGAAATCAAAATTCAAAATTATTTAAATCACGAGTTGTATAAGCGTAACCTCAACTGTATACACTTATCAAGGCTATTAGACAATAACCTTCATTGTTAATTAGGTAATAAATATGATAGCATGTACACTTTCCTGGTGTCATAAAGATAACAAACAGGAAAGCACTTAGAATAAGCACCCATTGTAAAACAATAGTATATAAGATTCTTATCATTCAATAAAGTCAGTCTTAATCCGCTCTTCAAGCTGAACACTTGTCGTTTTAAAAAGCCTTTCGCCTCCGCCCACAGCCTAACTCACGATAAAACCTTTTTATTTTTTCATTTTCTACCCTAACGTACAACCACCCGCATCACGACATCGATCAGATTAGCATAATAAATTCATTTCAATAGTAACTTTCAGGCAGCCTTGTACAATACTATTTTTGTTGACGAATACATGGATAAGTTCAACAGGCACAATATTATGAAGCAATTCAAGCATAAAACAAACCGGTAAAATAAGGATTTGAGTTTGGGTGTCACGTTGATTCTGCAACTAGATTTGTTGCTATTCGATATTTACACAGGAAAAAAAGAACTACAGTAGAAATGGGTTAAGAATCTGTAGTATTTGAATTGACAAAACCATTTGTGGGTCAGGGTTGTGAAGTATATATCGACAATTATTTCAACTCGCCCATACTGCAGTACAACCCAGCGAAGCACAATATGAAGACATGCGGTACGGGTCGTATACAGCGAAAAAACATTCCCACTAATTTACCTGCCGATAGGGATATGAAAAGAGGCGATATATTTTCGAATAATTTTGTAGGTTCATTTATCAAGTGGATGGACAACAAAGATGATAAGAAACTAAATCTACAAACAAATTTCTTGTCGCCAATTTCAACTCAAGTAGTAAAACGGCGCAAAATTGGTTGCGTTTAACCCTTAATAGCCTAGAGTTTCAATTTTGATACCAATCTTTAAAACCGAATGTTCACATTACTATTAGTTTTTTTATAGGTTGGCTGTACGTATTTTACTGTTGTATAATATTCTTACCAACGAAATTAAAAAAAAAAACAAATGTCATTATGACATATTACTTGCGCGGCAAAGTGAACAAGTAAACACATTTTACTAAAAGTTTTGTTGAATCCAAATTTGATATATTTTCTTTTTCTGTAGAATATAAATACCTTTGAGGTAAGTGAATATATTATTTTCGCTAGGATATAATTATTTTTTGCGAGTGCATGTTTTAATTGAAGAAACTAGTGCTATTTTTGTGAGTATCAATTTTGATACTTCAGGCTAAATGCCCTACATAAAACCTACCTACTACTTCTTTAGGTATAAAAACTTTGAACTTCCGTTTCATTATTTTTCTGCATGGCTTGGTGTTGGGATTACTTTTATTTTTATTTTATTATAGAAATTTATCAAAAATGCGACCAGAAGAGATTGAGAGCATATTGAAGCGGTTAGAAAATGGTGAAATTTCGGAAGACGATTCCACCGACAATGAAGATGACATAGACTATTATTCCAGCCAAAGAGATCGTCTGATGGAGCTAGAAGATGAAGAGGATGTAGGAAATTTTCCCATTGACCCAGACTTGGATGCAGATCCGCCTGAAGCAAACGTAGATACCTACATGCAACATAATTTAGAGACTGTTGAACGAATCCCAACTCCTACAACCAGCAGCCAGAATAACCTGCAAACTGCACCCTTCAACTCTAGAAACTTAGTGTGGAGAGTAAAGAATATGGACCTAGTCCAAAACGCTTTCCAGTTTACTGGAAACACTGAATATACACAAGAAATTATGAACTTGGACACTCCTTTTCAGTTTTTTTCTTATTTTTTCGGTGAAGAAATATTGAAATTTCTAGTGGACGAGTCAAATAAATATGCCTTCCAAAAGAATCCCAACTTTACAGAACCTGTAACTGTCTTAGAATTACGTAAATTTATTGGAATTCTTATTTTTACAAGTGTATATCATTATCCTAGTGTCAGGTCATACTGGTCAAACATTACAAAGTTTGAACCCATAGCACAAACAATGAATCGCAACAGATTTGATAAAATTAGACAATTTGTTCACATGAATGACGACTCTAAACATTTGCCTATTGATCATCCCAAGCACGACCGACTGCATAAAGTAAGACCAGTGATCAACTATTTGACCAAGAAATTTATTACTGTACCATTTGAACATCGTCTATCACTGGACGAGCAAATGTGTTCCACTAAAATTAAACATTTTATGAAACAATACTTACCCAACAAGCCCCATAAGTGGGGATTCAAATTATACGTTTTATTCTCCCTATCTGGGTATGCCTACAGTTTTGAGATTTACTCAGGAGCTAAGGACATAGACCGTTTACCTGGCGAACTAGACCTCGAAGCTGTATCGAATACAGTTATTTGATTGTTACGACCAGTACCAAGGCACGTCAATCAAATAACTTATTTTGACAATTTTTATACGAATATTCCTCTGCTACATTACTTGACCAACGAAGGTATTTATTGTCTTGGAACAGTACAGAGAAACAGGCTTGGAAAGTCATGCAAGTTGCCGGAGAAACGGGAAATTATTAAGTCTAACGTACACAGAGGAACATATCACGAAAATGTGGCCTCTCACGAAGGCCAAGAATTGTCGGCCACAAGTTGGAAAGACAACAAACAAGTACTATTACTTTCCACGTATGTTGGCGCTGAACCAGCGGATACTATAACCCGCTACGAAAAAAAACTAAAGGCCAATGTTCAAGTACCATGTCCTCGAGTCATAAAAGAATATAGTGCACACATGGGCGGCGTTGATTTGATGGATAGTTTCATTGGTCGATATCGCATCCGCATAAAGTCGAGAAAGTGGACAACGAGGCTCTTCTACCACTTGTTAGACATGACTGTCATCAATGCTTGGGTACTATACAAAAAGGTAAACACAGTGAAAGGAAAACTTCAGAATAATATTCTGAAGTTAGCAGATTTTAGAACTGAGCTTGCCAATACTTTATGTAGATATCAAAGTCACTCAATAAATAAAAGGGGAAGACCCAGTACCAACAGTCTACAAGATACTAAAGTACCTTCTAAAAGACCCCGGACACGTGTACAAGTACTACCCTCTACTGACGTGCGTTGCGATTGTATTGGTCATGAAAAAAATTTTATGGATTCTAGAAATAAGTGTAAATTTAATAATTGTAGGAAACTTACCTCTTGGTTCTATAAAAAGTGTAAAGTGTCGTTATGCGATAATAAAAACAACCAGTGTTTCGCATTATTTCATGCCTAAGTATATTATGGCCCTAAATGCCTGAAGTATCAAAATTGATACTTATCTGTTTTTTTTTCTAAATAAATATGTAAAATAAATATTGTGATTTTTTTACTATTTTTCCCTTCATCTAGACCTTCAAGAAAACACAGTAATATTTAAAATAAAACACTCATCAGGCTATTAAGGGTTAAATACTGAATGTCACGTGTCCCGATATTGTATGCAAATATAATAAAAAAAATGGGGGGAGTAGACCTTATGGATCAAAAAAAGTAGCCTATGAAGTCGACAGAAAGTCTAAAATAAAATATCTGCGCATTTTTTTTGATATACTTGATATAGCCATGATCGGTAAAATTTATTCTAAATTGCATGAACAGCAAAAAGTTGAAAGATGTTTGCTTTCATCATTGGAATACCGGCAGATGCTATGATAGGAGGATTTTCTGCAAGGAAAAATGCCCTACCACTGCTTCGATGAAAAAGAAGCAAATACAAAATTCGAGTAGCCGCTGCCGCAAGTAGTCATTAGAGGCTCATGTGATGCTAAAAGCAAAAAATTGAAAAAGATGTGTGCAGTGTGCTAAGTCACAAAGAAAACCAATAATATTTGTGAAATATGCTGTGTAAAATTTCCGTTTCACAGCAGAAAGCAATTGTTCTGCGGCTTTTCATGCATGAAAAATTTATTAAAAATATATTCGGTTTATGACCTAAAGAAGTTTTATTTACAATTTGTTTAATAATTATCTTAGATAACCTAATCATAAAAATTTGAGGAATTGGTATTGTCCACGACCGTTAGTGTTCCATTGTCCCATTCATTTCCAAATGACAAATGTAAACAATTTTTTATTGTACCCTAAAAACATCCTTATGATTAGAAAAACTTCCCAATTGACGGTAGTTGTCCCACCGGTGACGATGAACGAGAAGCGAGAAGAGCTAGAATCAAGTAGGCGAGCAGTGGGAAACGCTTGTGTAGTTCCGATAGTTTTTATCGCTGGGCTATTACGGCTAGTTTTCACTTTGATTAGTGCGAGTGAGTGTTTAGAGATTACTACAAAAGTGATCAGCGTAGTAAAGTGAATAGAAGAAGAAGAAAGAGATCCTAAATATAAAATTAAAGGAGCCCGAGAAGCAGCACAACTACAAACGAGCGAAGCCTTGAATATTCCTGGGTTCGGAAGTAAAGAAGCATACGAGTATACTAAGATATAAGAAAGTTGAGGTCTACATATTCGCAAGAGGTTAAGAAATAAGACAGAACACAAAATCGGGAGCTGGAACGGATGACCTTCATTCCTCATTCATCATTCTCAAATTCATTTGTCAAATTAAGTGGTTTAAATTATGGGACGAGGCTTTAAATGCTATAAATGTGCAGTGCAGGGATTCGAAAAGTAATATGGTAAGTAAATAATATATTTTTCAATATTTTTATTAAACTACTAGGTACACGAATATATGCACGTTTACCATACGTGACGGCCAAGACGAGCTTCTCCTAAAAAATAATCAGAATAATTGCTATATTCTGTGCGTTTTGAGACGATCTATTCTGAATTCTTATAATAATTCTTGTAATCGTTAAAACAAAGATTTGTGGTTGGTGTATTCTCTGGAAAATAGTGGGAGACAGTGGTTATCCCTATACTACATATTTATTCACACCGTTACTAAGCCCCAGAACACCACAAGAAGTACAACAGATGTCATTTCTGTACCGATGAAATACAGTGGAATGATGTTTTTGTCTCTGGAAGCAACAGTTTGTCTAGACTCTAGAAGCATGTATGGAAACATAGGCAGTAAACAATGACAATTGTGGTATGTGCTCTACTCGACAATTTCACAATCGATATGAAAGATAATCTGTCTTTTTAATCAGGTACTACTACTTGCAACAAAAACTAATAGATTTGATTTTTATTTTCGAGAGAAAATTGATATTTCAAATCTCTATTATAATATGTCAAAACGGCCATCATAGTGTGTCGTTAGTATAGACAGCCAGTCGCATGAGGCGACCTAAAACGAACCGATTTGCCCTAACTCCAAACATGTGCAACAAAACATAGCGCTCGCGGCGCCAACAACGCCTGCCGTGCCAGCGACATTGGCCGCGCCGCTCGCATAACATGAAGCTTGTGACAAGTCGTACGTTATTGTTGCGGGCGATCGGAATGGATCGGCACTACAAAATAAAAATGAGTAGATACGTGTGGAAAAGCGTAAAAAATTGCGATTTAAGGGCGTACCCTTAAATCGCAATTTTTTACTTTTTACTGCGTACAGTGTACTGCTTCGGCTGACTCGGCGGGAAAGTTTAAAGCTCAAGTTCAAATTACGCTGTTTATTTATAATGTATCAAAGGAGACTACTCAGCGAGATGTTCCTAATTACATTTATGAGAAAATTAATGTGATAATAACGCCGGAAATGGTTAAAATTAAAAAGTACTGTTGCCTTTT
>CATIXQ010000756.1:0-11643 GCA_949711755.1 Leptidea juvernica
GAACCCTGTGGCACGCCAGACCTGATGGGTCTGGGTGAGGATAGGGTGCCCTCTACTCGATATCGGAAGGAGCGATCGGTAAGGTAGGCTCGAATGATGCGCACGAGCCTGTCTGGCACTCCCAGTTGATACAGCTTGAATACTAAGCCGTTGTGCCATACCTTGTCGAAGGCCTTCGCGACATCGAAAAACACGATAGCCGAGTGGTTCGCGATCCTACCTACTAAGCTAGAGGTCCTGGGTTAGAATCCCGGTAGGTGTAAGCATTTATATGATGAATATGGATGTTTGTTTCTGAGTCATCGATGTTTAAATGTATTTATGTATGTTTATATGAATTTATATATGTTTAAGTATGTATATTGTATTAAATATATCATTGTCTTGTAACCCATAACACAGGCTATATATGCTTAACTTGGGGCAAGATAATTTGTGTAAAAAGTGTGTCAATATTATTATTATTATATTTTAAGACGGATTCCTTTTTTTTATGGAATAGGAGGACAAACGAGCGTACGGGTCACCTGATGTTAAGTGATCACCGCCGCCCACATTCACTTGCAACACCAGAGGAATCACAAGAGCGTTGCCGGCCTTTAAGGAAGGTGTACGCGCTTTTGAAGGTACCCATGTCGTATTGTCCCGGAAACACTGCACAAGGAAGCTCATTCCATAGCTTTGTAGTACAAGGGAGAAAGCTCCTTGAAAACCGCACTGTGGAGGACCGCCACACATCCAGATGGTGGGGATGAAATCCTAACTTGTGGCGTGTCGTGCGAAGGTGGAATTCGGCGGCAGGAATCAGGTTAAACAGCTCTTCGGAACACTCCCCGTGATAAATGCGGTAGAAGACACACAATGATGCGACGTCTCTACGCAACGCCAAGAGATCCAGCCGTTCACAGAGCACTGTGTCCCCGACCGTCCTCTTGTTTTACTACAGAATATTCTATACAGTGCATAGCGAAGTGATAGCATCTTATGGGAGGTTAAACCGCTTCGTAACGTAACGCGTTACGGCGCCAGTCTGCCTGGCTTTCTCTCACGCATACGGCAGCGGTAGGCAGGGTCCTCCTCTCTTACTCTAACCAATTGTTACTTTAGTTTATTAAATAATGATAGTATTAATATACATACAAAATTCAAGAATTATTGCAACTAAGAATAAAATATATTAAAAAAAAATAATAAATATGCTTTTCTTATATTATCATATTAATATACATAAAACTTAAGTAATGTCTTTGCAGAACGTGTGCCCCTGAGTTGACGCCGGTGCTAACGTGTTTATTCCGGCACTCTTATTCCAAAGGCGTAGTCCCTGACTCATGGAAGTCAGCCCTTGTCCATCCGATCCAAAAAAAAGGAGACAGTTCGGATCCGGCGAACTACAGGCCTATTGCTATCACCTCCCTGCTCTCTAAAATCATGAAGAGCATAATTAGCCGCCAGCTTTTAGTATACCTAGAGGGTCACCAGTTGATCAACGACCGACAGTACGGCTTTCGCCATGGTCGGTCGGCAGGTGATCTTCTGCTATACCTAACACATAGATGGGCGGCGGCTATTGAAAGCAATGGGGAAGGCCTGGCAGTTAGCCTGGATATAGCGAAGGCCTTTGATCATGTATGGCACAAGGCGCTCCTCTCAAAACTTCCATCATTTGGGCTTCCTGAGTGCTTGTGCAAGTGGACCTCCAACTTCCTCACTGGGCGTAGCATACAGGTCGTTGTCTACGGATATTGCTCGAACCCGAAGCCCGTGAATGCTGGAGTGCCCCAAGGCTGTGTGCTATCTACTACGCTGTTTCTTCTGCATATCAATGATATGTTGGACACCTCCAACATACATTGCTATGCGGACGACAGCACTGGTGATGCCGTATACACGGGCCATGCAGGTCTCTCTCGGGAAATCGTCGACCAGTGCCAGGAGAAACTTGTGTCTTCTATCGAGTCCTCTCTCGAGAGGGTCGCGGAATGGGGTAAATTGAACCTTGTCCAATTTAACCCCCAGAAGACTCAAGTTTGCGCGTTTACCACTAAAAAAACCCCATTTGTCGTATCAACGCTCTTCGAGAATACTTCTCTTAAAGCCGCGCCTAGTATCGTAATATTGGGTCTCGAAATCTCGAGCGATTGCCAATTCCGTGGCCATCTGGAGGGCTCGAAGAAGCTAGTTGTCATCAATAGAGCACGGCAATACTTCAAGCCGGCCCACATTAGTGCAACGTAGAGCAGCTCGAATTGTCGGGGACTCAGTGCTCTGTGAACGGCTGGATCTCGTGGCGTTGCGTAGAGACGTCGCTTGATTGTGTGTCTTCTACCGCATTTATCACAGGGAGTGTTCCGAAGAGCTGTTTAACCTGATTCCTGCCGCCGAATTCCACCTTCGCACGACACGCCACAAGTGAGGATTTCATCCCCACCATCTGGATGTGTGGCGGTCCTCCACAGTGCGGTTTTCAAGGAGCTTTCTCCCTCGTACTACAAAGCTGTGGAATGAGCTTCCTTGTGCGGTGTTTCCGGGACAATACGACATGTGTACCTTCAAAAAAAGCGGGTACACCATCCTTAAAGGCCGGCAACGCTCTTGTGATTCCTCTGGTGTTGCAAGAGAATGTGGGCGGCGGTGATCACTTAACATCAGGTGAACCGTACGCTCGTTTGTTCTCCTAATCCATAAAAAAAAAAGGTAATATCCTAAGCTTTTGTCAAGTTAAACAATTCCAATATTAAATAGTTCAACTTAGATTTGTTTAAGTTATCTTTCTATTTAATGTCCCGAAAAGCACACGTTTTTTTAAAGCCTATAACTTAAATTTTTATTTTATTTTTATGATCGCTTATAAAATGCTCACAGAAAACATTATTTATTAACGGTGTGGGTGGATGATGCTACTGTACTCAATAACTTTTGTATTAATTTACATTTACTTTTGTGTGATTTCATTTATACTTTCAACACACAGGCATGGCGTAAAAGTTTCAATAATATTTATCACGCTAAGTAGCAACAAATAGAAATAACGTAAATATGTTTGCCTAGTGATTCGAAATATATGGATGTTAACTTTCGTAAATAAAACTAACAAAAAACGGAAGAAAAAAAGGCATTCGCATCGGATTGTGGGCCACGAAAGGGTCGTAAAGGGACAAATTACATCCTGACCTGAGAGTAAATGGAACGGTGAATTGAACTTTGCACGTACACGTCAGTGTAATTGGGATGTCTATTTAGAATAGGTATACATAAAATACATTTGTACAGTAAAACTTGTTATTAAATAGCCTGAGGGCGATCGCTCCATTCCCAATCTGTGCTATTATTAAGAACATCAATTATGTTATAGTAACCCTTGCCATATATAGCTTTTTAACAATTATTTTGAATTCGGAAACACATTATTTTGTCTTGCAGGTTCTCTGGGATTATGTTGCAAAAGTATATGATATACAAAGCTCAACAAATTATTTTCTAACATGACTTAACCAAGTGTGTGTTGCCAGTGATAACATACGGAACACAGACGTGGTCGCTAACTATGGGCCTTATAAGGGAGCTCACTGTTGCTCAGCGGGCAATGGAGAGGGCTATACTCGGAGGATGCGAGATCGAACCAGAAATGAGGAGATCCGTAGGAGAACCAAAGTCACCGACATAGCCCAAATGATTGCGAAACTGAAGTGGCAGTGGGCAGGGCACATAGCTCGGCGGATAGATGGCCGTTGGGACAGTAAGGTACTCGAATGGCTACCACGTGCTGGAAGGCGTAGTGTTGGTAGGGCCCCCCACGATATGGACCGACGATCTGGTCAAGATCGCTGTAGTAGGATGGATGAAGGCAGCGCGAGACCGATCGTCGTGGCGATGTTTGGGGGATGGCTTTTGTCCAGCAGTGGACGTCTTCTGGCTGAATGATAATGATGAGTACAATTGCGCTCATCACCTTAAGACATAAAATGTTAAGTCTCATTTGCCCAGTAATATCACGGCAAAAATAGGCGCCGTTGTGGTACCCATAATCTAGCCCGGTTCCTGTGCAAAGGAGCCTCCCGCTGGTGAAGTTGTTTAAGCTTTTATCATCATGACCTTTTCAATGTAATATATTATAGGGGTATGTACCTACTGTCATCTTTATGCTCTTATATAATATATAGATATAAGATTATACTTAATCATCATTTGTTGGTATGTTTATAGGTACATAAGCGAATTTATAATAATTCTAGAAAATGATAATAATAATTTTAACACGAGGAACAAACATAAACTTGTTATGCCTATTACTCGGTTGGGTAGAGTAATAAGTCTTTTGTTGGGCGATGCTTCTACAATAAGATTCCAGAAAATGTACTAAACAAATGTGTTACGATTGTAAAGAATTGTTAAAAAAACGTTTGTGTGGGAAATGTTACTATAGCATAAACCATTTTTTAATGACACCACGGACTGGGAATAAAGCGAACATCCTCAGGCTCTTTAATTATAAATGTTTATTGTACGATATCACATTGTAATCCATATTTTTTTTATAAAAAAAAGCCCACTGAGTTTCTTGCGCCCATTCTTCTCAGGTCTGAAGCAGTCTCTTTTGAATAGGTGGTAGTTTTTGACGTTCAATAAATGATTTTGAATCCTATTTTGAATAAAAATATTTGAATTTGACATGATCTTCGTCTTGTCTTGTCATTTTGAGACCTACTCCTTGGGAAGCTGTACTGAAGCCATCGAGCATATTAAGGCTGAGGCTTAAGTCTTCCATAGTCTCTGCCATGATTAGAATGAAAGAAAAGAAAGAAAAGAAAGAAAAGAAAGAAAAGAAAGAAAAGAAAATATATTTATTGACAAAAATGGATACATACAAATACAAAATTAGCAGCGTTTTCTGCACTAGGCAAGCCTGTATCGCAGAAAACAAGTGAACATACAAATACAATTAAGTAACAAAACAAGTGCATGAGTGAGCTTCAAATTAAATTTTTAAATGAATTCTGAAAATATTTGATAGAAGTAAAGTACTCCTTTCTAAAATTAATATAATATGTTATGTTAAAGACGATTAGAGAAATCGACATATTACGAGTATTCATCAGAATTACACCATTTGTTCGAGTCACATCTATCAATCAGTGTGACAGGACCTCAGGATGTTCGGCTAAAAGGAATACAGGAAGTTGCAGTCGCGTCCTGACAAGGTGAATCTGAGACTTATCACTTCTTTCTTAAAGCAATATCCTGAATTGATGATGATGTATGATAAGGCGACATTGTAAATTATAGTAGATGTTGATTGAAGAAGACTGATATCGGATATATTTGAAAGCAATTATTTGCATCGGTGTACAAAAAATAATTTAGGATCAATCAGAGGTTCTACGGTGAGGTAAGAATAGATTAGTTCAAAGAGATATACACATATAGATATCTCTTTTACCTGTTCTGTGACAATGCGTCTTTTACGTGGACACAAGCTAGCGCTATGATATAAGCGATAGACGTGGTATGAGTGAAACCTCCAAAAATGTTGGCTTTAGGCTAATGAGACGAATGTGAAATATCGGGAAGAGGATAGCTGTCGGTTTTTAGTAATGATTGCAGTGATTGAAAGTTTGATAGTTATTTTACAGACTCAGACTGTACAATTTTACCTGCGTAGGGATCCACACTCACTCATTAAAACACTGACACTCACATTAAAACACTATATTCACTTTGATAAAGAACAACAACAAAAATTCAAACCAACTAATTGATAGGGCAAAACGTTACATATCTTGTTAGCGCGAAGTAAACAACTACTAGCGCCATCTATCAATTTTTATACAAACTTTATATGAGTAACATCGAAAATCAGTTAACGCAGTTAGACATTCCGCCCACCAAGGATTTATCCTTTAAAAACTAAGAGCCTTCTAAACATTTTAACAACATATAATTTTACAGAAAACATAGAACAGCTGGTTCATAATAAATTACTGAACCGCCCACCGTGAACATCTCACAGAATTAAATACAAAATCCAAAAAAAAAACTAAACAGATTGTGATGAATTGAACTACTCAGACAATCTAATATACTTAAACTATAAAATTAAACCTAACTAAATACCACAATCATTTTCAAGTACACTTATTTTGCTTAAGGGTCTTTTTATAAAACCATTTTTACACTTAAGAGTAACAACCCTAGTTACATTGTCAGGTCCAACATGTTTCTGTGTAATTTTGCCTAAAATCCATTTAGATGGTGGAATGTTATCATCTCTTACAATGCAAACATCATTAAGTTTTGGTTCATACAATTTTGACTGCCACTTATATCTTTGATTTAAATTACATAAATATTCTTTAGACCACCTTTGCCAAAAGTCTCTAACTATTTTTTGAATTAACTTCCATCTATCTAATCTACTAGTATTACAGTCAATATAACTCTCATCACTAACATTTAATAAAGACTCACCTACCAAAAAATGACCAGGAGTCAATGGGAGAAGGTCATCTGCTTCATTACTAATTACGGAAATAGGACGCGAGTTTAAGCATGCTTCTATCTGTGATAGTACAGTAGCTAGCTCTTCGTATGTAAGAGTACTATCCCCGATAACTTTCTTCAAATGATTTTTAGCGCACCGTACTCCAGCTTCCCATAAGCCTCCAAAATTTGGTGACTGTGGTGGTATAAAATGCCACGTTGTAGATTCCAATGTTAATAGCTCGGCTATTTCATCTGGGAGGTTCGATTTAGCTCGATCGAACATGTCGCGTAATTGATTATCAGCACCAACAAAATTTGTGCCATTGTCGCTATATAGATCTTGACAATGCCCACGTCTAGATGTGAATCTTCTAAATGCTGCAATGAATCCCTTAGATGTTAAATCCGTCACAGCCTCAATGTGTATAGCACGTGTCACCATACAGACAAATACACAAATATATCCTTTGTAGGATTTCGCACCACGTCCTGGCGAAAACTTGATATTAACTGGTCCTGCATAATCTACCCCTGTTGCCTTGAATGGCTTGCATGGCTTTAACCTTGCTTCAGGATGTTGTCCCATTAGCTGCACTCTATTCGCTTTTGAATGTCTTAAACAAGCAATACATCTCCTGAAATGCTTTTTGACCTGATCTCAAGCCCGTATTATCCAATATTTGGAACGAATGAAATTTAACATAACTTGTGGTCCCCCGTGAAGCGTTTTGCTATGCGCATCCGATACTAATAACTGTGTAAGATGAGACTTAGTCGGTATAATAATCGGATGCCGCGCGTCATAGCTTACGTTGGCCAAATCAATACGTCCACCTACCCTTAATAACCCCTTTTGATCCAAAATTGGGCAAAGAGTATGAAGAATGCTTCGTTTCGGTATTTCCTTTCCGTTCGCTAGTAACGTAATCTCTTCATTAAAAGCAACTTTCTGAGCTTGTTTAATGCACTTGTCTAATGTCTGATTCATTTCCTTTACAGTAATAAATCTAGGTAAAGCTTCTCTCTCAGTCTTTGGTAGTATTATTCTCCAACAGTACGAAATCACTCTTAACAATTTCGTTAAACTTGAAAATCTCATCCATTCAAAATCTTCTTTACTCTCTGTAACTTTCATTGAAATTATTCTTTCTTCTTCATGTGTCTCGTCTAGTTGTAGGTTAGGTACATTAATATCAATTTCTCTCAGCCACTGAGGTCCATGCCACCATAAATCATGTGATACCATTTCTGATGGATTTAATCCTCTTGAAGCGCAGTCTGAAGGGTTGGTCTCGGTCGAGACATGTCTCCATTGATCGTAGTCCATTATAGATAGAATTTCTGACACACGATTACTAACAAACGTTGACCATTTACTTGATCCCCCCTTCAGCCAAGCTAATACTATTGTCGAATCAGTCCAACCATATAGATTTTCCTTTGATGTAGGGATCACTTGAGATATTTCATTTAATAATTTCGCTGCAAGAACTGCGCCACACAATTCCAAACGCGGAATTGAAACTTCCTTCTCTATCGGCGCAACCTTAGTCTTAGCCGACACTAAATTCACATGCGCAGATTTATCCTGATCAATGACCCGAATAAATACTGCTGCTGCATAAGCTGCCCTCGATGCGTCTGAAAACGCATGAAGTTCAACTCTGCTATCGCGTGAGCAACACATCCATCGAGGTATTCTAATTCTTTGAATTTCTACCAACTCCTTCCGAAATTGGAGCCACATTTCACTCAAGTCCTCAGTTAATGGATCGTCCCAATCTAACTGTGATTTCCATATTTTTTGGATTAATATCTTTGCTATGATCACTACAGGTGCGATCCAACCCATAGGATCATATAGTCGTGCAATGTTTGATAAAACTTGTCTTTTTGTGATTGGATATTTTACTTCTGGAATGTTGACAACGTACTCAAAATTGTCGGATTCTCGATTCCATTGAATACCCAAAACCTTCACCATATTATCTGTTTTAATAGGTAATGTGCTGCATTTATCGTTCTTATGATTGTCATCTCTGATATACTGCAACAGCTCTTGACTATTACTGCTCCACTTTTGTAATTCAAAACCACCAGACGTCATAAGTGCATTCATCTCTTCATAGATAATTTTACCTTCTTGAATCGTTTCACATCCAGTCATAAGATCGTCGATGTAGTAGTCATTTTTTGCAATTTCTGAAGCTACAGGAAACTTACTTTTCTCGTCTTCAGCCAAACGTTGTAAGCTTTTAACCGCAAGGTACGGTGCACATGCTGTTCCAAATGTCAATGTAAGTAGCTTGTAATGTTGGACGGGCATGTCTCGGCTTGGCCTCCATAAAATTCTCTGAAAATTGACATGTTTCGGATGAACAAGCACTTGCCTGTATATTTTTACCAGATCGGCAACGATGCAAATGGGATGTGTGCGCCACCTCATCAATATGTGTCTTAAGTCCTGCTGTATCTTGGGTCCAACCATAAGATTGTCATTTAGCGACACATCATTAACACCTTTGCTCGACGCGTTAAAAACAACACGAACTTTTGTTGTTTCCTTGTCATCTCTAACTACAGCGTGATGTGGCAAATAGACAGCTTTAGGATTGTCCACATCATCTGCTTCGACTAGAGCCATGTGATTAAGAGTAACATACTCACGTAATACTTTTCTGTATTCTTCATACAGCCTCGGATTTTTGTTTAGTCTTCTTTCTAAAGCCAGTAGTTTTCTCATTGCTATATCCTTTGATTGTCCGTACTGACATTCAGGATCCTCATTAGTAAACGGTAGTGTAACAATGAACCTTCCATCCTTGTCCCTTATAGTTGTAGCTTCATAGAGCGTTTCGCACATTTGCTCCTCCTTAGACAATCTTTTCTGAATTTTATCTGGTTCAGCTTCTAACTCCCAAAAACGCTTGAGATAATCGTCGTTGTCCTTGATTTGCAAATGCAAGCTTGTTATTTTAGTCTTAGCCGAAGATGAATTGGACACTTGTCCCGATAAAACCCAACCAAAGGCCGTATTATGCGCGATGAGATTTCCTTTAGGGTGTTTTATCATGCCCTCTAACAAAATATTTGCGTAAACTTCAGCTCCTAGTAAGATATCAATCTTACCTGGGGTTGCGTAATTCGGATCAGCTAACTCCAAGTCCTCAATCTCTAACCAATCAGGTGAATCTAGCTTTTCACATGGAAGCATTGATGTAAGCGAACCTAAAACATATGCGTTTACTTGAATATAAAATTCTGGATTGTGGCGTGACTCTAAATATAACATAACTAAATGTTTAATATGCATTTGACCATCTCCCAGACCTGATACGAACCCATTAACAGAAGTACGTTTTAAGCCAAGTAATTGAACCGCAGATTCTGTAACGAATGAGGCTTGCGAGCCTTGATCTAACAAACCACGCACTAAAAGTCTTTCACCATTACTTGATCGAGCCTTAAGAAGTGTTGTCGCCAGTAGAACATTATTACTCTGATTTTCACGCTTCGAGAAATTAGCCACGATTCTTGGTTCTGCTGTTGACGTACGTGCTTGAATAGTATTCTCAATCCCTGTTTTGGTGACTTCTTGTAAATTATGAGTGTTCTCTATGGATCCTTCTTTATCAAAGTGCAGCATCGTGTGGTGTCTTCTCCCACATTTCTTGCAGCATGTGGATTGTCGACATTTATTAACCACATGAGTGGGCTGCATGCAGTTGAAGCACAGACCCTTAGCTTGTACTAATTCTCTTCTCTGTTGTGTTGTCTGGTTTCCAAACTGCTTACATAGATTTAAGTAGTGATTATCTCCGCATAAAGCACACAAAGTATCTGGCTTCTTGCTCTCTTCTTGAACTGCTGTGTGAAATGATTTAGTTTTAGTGATTTGCTTTTTAGGTTGAAAACTTGTTTTAACTGTTTGCTTTCCGGAATCAATCATCTCCAAACTACGAAATCTAGCTTCAAGAAAGTCCACTAACTGCGACCAGGTAGGCAATTCCTCTGTTAGCATGCTTACTTGATTTTCCCACTGTTTGTGAGACTCTACGTCCAATCTAGAAACCACTATGTAAATCACTATTGTATCCCACGACCTTGTGTCGATACCCATATTGTTCAACGCCTTTAAGCAAGCGGTAGTTGTGTCCAGTAGTTGCTTGATAGAATGCGAAGACTCTGAAGTCGTTTGTTTTTGTGCGAATAATACTTTCATTATGGCATTTGTATTGTAACGTTTGTTGTTGTAACGTTTAGTCAGTTGCTTCCAAGCCTCTTCATAATTTCTTTCAGTGGTCGGAAAATTACGCAGCAAGCTTTCCAGTTCTCCAGATACACTACTCTTAAGATAGTGTAGTTTTTGCACTGCAGATAATTTCTCGTTTCTGTGTATTAGCGACACAAACATATCGTGAAATGTTTGCCACTCCTCATATTTGCCAGAGAAAGACGGTAATTGTATTCTTGGAAGTTTGACTTCATCATATATCGGATTATTAGTTACTGAACTAGGTTTCTCTTGAAATATATCTAATTTTTCTTTAAGTTCTGACACATATTCGGTATATAATTCCTCAAAAGTATCAAAGTCATCATTCTTGAAATACGATAAGCCATCTACTTGTTCAGTTGTAGCAATCTGAATAAGCTCTCTATGATTATTCTTAAATTCCGTATATAAATCTTCTAAAATTGTAATTCTTGTCTCTACATATGATTTGGTAACTCTTGATTTTGGGCTCTTCTTAAAGTTCGTCAATGATTTTTCTAATCTCGCAATTAATTCTGCTTGACTTTTAATTAATTTAGCAGCCATGTCTGCGTTCAAAATCACCAATAATCAAAGAATTAAATCAATCACTTATTAAATTTATAAATGATTACAAGTCCAAAATCGATCGAAACTTTTCTAAGTTGATGATATTGTAAATTCAGTAAAATATTACAAGTCCTAAATTGATAGAAATTTTCTAAGTTGATGATCTACTTGTATATTCTGTAAAATATTACAAGTCCCAAATTGATCAAAACTTTTCTAAGTCTTTGAAATACACAAGAGTCCAAAGTCCACTCTCTCACTTTACAAATATCCCTGGTTTCGGCACCATGTACAATTTTACCTGCGTAGGGATCCACACTCACTCATTAAAACAC
>CATIXQ010000760.1:0-11617 GCA_949711755.1 Leptidea juvernica
TAGCACACTAATTAAGAATAATCAGTAATTGTGTATTTATTATTGATGTTTATTAAACTGGTTAAAACTAATAAATTCAATAACATTTTTAGGTAATAAATGTTGTAAGAAAATCTGCAAACGTGACATTTCATTGTGGTTTGTCATTATATTTCTACTAAAACTGAGTAGATTTTGGGCCAGTACTACTGGTCACGGCATGGAAGTCCAGCTCATAATGAAGTTGACACATCCGTTAACTCCTCATTATAATATGACAAGAGAAGTAGAATGAGGGAGTATTATACATTATAGCGACATGAGCCAGATGCTCTTTTTTACTTGCAAATGTATTTTTCACTTCTCATGCTCTGAAATAACTTATTTGTGCACGATATAGGCTGCACAAAATCGATTTTTGTGCACAAGTGCACAAAAGTATCTACTCATAAATGTATCTATATTAAGGCAAAGAAAATGAGCCATACAGCCAAACACAATAAAAATATCAGAGATAGAATTTGTTGTTTTATAATATTTACTTTAATTTATTTACCTCATGAGTTTTTAAGACATAAAAGATATTAAAATTTTAATTAAGATACGGTAGGTTATTTAATTAATTAAAAAAATATATGACGAGGAAAGAACCTCTGTATTGTTTTTAAAAGGTGTGACGTCATTACTGTTGACATCACAATTGCTATCTTGCTGAAGATCACTCATTGGGTCTTCCAAAGAAAACTACACGAGTAAGTATTTTATTACTTTCGTTTATTCGACGGGTAGCGTTACGACGTCCCAGAGAGGTCCGTACCGTACGACAGCCCGATTTTACAATAATTTCACATCACAATGTAATTTATGAACTAATTTTAACTAAAATTAGTTAAACTAAATTATTCTCGTTTTTATAATAGATGTGTTGTAGTATTTGCGCCGATACGGCCATTCTGACAGGCGGTGCGCGCTCTGCACCAGCCTGGTTGGTATTTGTAAGTTGTAGTGGTTTCTTATAGATTCTCGTTTCATTCATTCTTATCGACTGTTATTATAACCGTAGGTTGTCGAAGGTTCTCGTAGAATTCTCGAAGATTCCCGTAGAGGATTGAGTGTTCTCGTAGATTTCTCAAAGATGTTCTTAGAGAATTGGGAGGTTCTCGGATATTTTCGTAGAGGATTGGTAGTTTTTCGCAGAGTTCTCGGAGAGTCTCGTAGAGGATTCGGAGTTACTCGTAGAGGATTCGGAGGTTCTCGCAGAGCCCTCGCAGATTCTCGTAGGTTCTTGTTGACCTACAAGTATAGAAAGTTTTTCTGAGTAGTGCATCGGTTATCAACTTGAGTTGCTTTGTTGTAGTTACATAAACACAAATGCTATAATTATAGCTGAGGGTTCTCAGTGGTTCTCGTAGAGTTCTCGTTGAACTGCAAAAATATAAAGTTTTATAAGGCTTTACGGTGGTTCTCGAAGAGTTCTCGGAGGTTCTCGAAGAGTTCTTGTAGAGTTCTCGGAGGGTCTCATAGAGTTCTTGGAGGGTCTCGTAGAGTTCTCGGAGGGTCTCGTAGAGTTCTCGTTGAACTGCAAAAATATAAAGTTTTATAAGGCTTTTCGAAGAGTTCTCGGAGGTTCTCGAAGAGTTCTCGGAGGGTCTCGTAGAGTTCTCGGAGGGTCTCGTAGAGTACTCGTAGATTAATAAATGGTTTTGATCAGGATGTTTTGAATTATAGAATCAAACTGTTCTCATTGTGTATCCATCAAGAGTCCGTGGTTAGCACAAGTGTGTAACGTGAATAGGTCAGAGATAACACGCTCCAGACACTCGTATGCATCTGTGGTGTGTTCGTGTCTAATCATAATTCCACAAGGCTTCCCAACGGTATCTCCATGGATCTGTTATGGATACATCATGAGTCCGTGGTTATCCAAGTTTATGACATGATTGGCTCAGAGGTACCACTCTCCAGATATTCATACGGATCTGTGGCGTCTACGTGTCTACTCACAATTCCACAAGGCGTCCCAACGGTATCTCTGATGGATACATCAAGCATACGTGGTTATCACAAATGTATGACGTTGTTAGCCTGAGCTACCACCGCCAGAGGTACCACGTTTCAGGCACTTTTCTCGTAGGACTCCCTCGTGGATTTATAAAAGATATTCGTCTGGTTGTTTTGAAGTATTGAATAGAGGTACTTCCCTTGCCCCTGATTATCCTCACATTGAGTCTTAGTGTGGCTGCAGTAACAGCCTTCCTCATATGATTCATGGAATGGGCTGGGTGTGTTGTGCAATAGGATCTCGGTGCGTGGGTTATTCATTTTCCGCCGATACGGTCAACTGTGCACCAGTTTGAGGTGCCAGATGGATTAAAAATTAGTACACCATACATACAGCTACGCTGAATGACTGCCATCATTGCAATCGGCCAAGATTAATGCCAAGCTCGCAGAGATCATGAGTGTTATGGACGCAACCGTGCCCTTCTTCAAAATTATCTAGTCTTCCTTACATCACACGTCGTTCTGCACTACGTATTGCAGCGCACTCGTTCCAGTCAAATTAAGTAGACTTGAATCCTTTATCTTCGCTTCGGTAGATAAAGCCCAAAAGTGCACCGACATTTTCTGCATCGTCTCCATCATTTGCAATGACTTGGTATCCCTCCCATCTGAATTCCATACTATGGGTATGCTTGCAGTCCTTGTGACCCTGCTTCAAATGGCGTATTGTTATCAACGGTCCCTTCTGCTGGATGTTGGTTGGTCGCAGTTGATCAGGCCGTATCCCACTTCTGATGACGAGGAAAGAACCTCTGTATTGTTTTTAAAAGGTGTGACGTCATTACTGTTGACATCACAATTGCTATCTTGCTGAAGATCACCCATTGGTTCTTCCAAAGAAAACTACACGAGTAAGTATTTTATTAATTTCTTTTATTCAACGTGCAGCGTTACGACGTCCCAGAGAGGTCCGTACCGTACGACAGCCCGAGCACGACTGACTGCAGTGTCGGCTGTATTTATAGGACCCGGCGCACGTGCTCGTGTTTTACATTCATGTTGTTTTTACAATAATTTCACATCACAATGTAATTTATAAACTAATTTTAACTAAAATTTGTTAAACTAAATTATTCTCGTTTTTATAATAGGTGTGTTGTAGTATATATACTACAAAATTAATTTAATAGTAGGCTGTATAGGTCTGGAGCCGAAGACTAATATCAATGTCGTACGATTAAAAAAAAGCGGCGGGAAACAGGTCTTGTTTTTACGTGTGTTTATTAATTTCTTCAAATATGCTAAGATTGTTAAAAATGTCCATGTTATACTATTTTTATTTCCTCGCAATCGAAATGAAAAGCAGAGTTTATAACTCGTTCACAAAACCATTTAATCCTCGATATTACTATCAGGGCTGCTAGAAGTCTCGGATAAAAATGGTTCGTTTTGTGCACTCGTTGTAAAACCTACTATTTCAAATTGAAGTGAATGTTGATTAGTCTTTTTTCGGGCTTGACTTATTTGTTTAAATACACACATCAATCCCTCATCAAAAAAGTCTAAGCAATGTTGCTTAACATGTGTACTAATTTAAATTTTAGGATGGTTTTTCGCATTATAACGTTATATTTTATTTTTAAAATAATATTTTTAAGGGTCCTATGATGTAAAAATAAAAGCTGTTGTCTTTATAAGTTCTTTTAATAACAGAAATATTAGAATATTAGAATATTAGAATATTAACAATATTAGAATATACTGCAGAAACTGAGGTACATAAGCAACTAAACTTTTTTTTAACAAAATGAAATTTCTGGAGAAAATGAATTTATTGTGAAAGAATACGATAATTTATGGCTTCCTCTGCTATTCAGAACTTGTCGGCAATGATTATTCATTGAATTAATGAGACTGTTTATGTTATCTTGCGGTATTCGCTCCCAATGGAATTGTAGCAAATCTTTCAGCTGTTGGGTTGTTGTAACTCCATCCAAGTCCTTCAAAACATGTTCTGTATGTGTTTAAAAAACGTCTCTGAAGCATGTTCCATGCGTGCTCGATAACATCGCGTGGCGTTTTGCAGTCAGTTGTATGTACTGGTCTTGCCGAGTGGTTGTACTCCTGAATGCTTTTACAGCCTGAATGCTGTTCAGCGGGTTCCCTTGTATTATTGTAGCGCTGCCAAAGACGACAAATAACACTTCTATGAATGCCAAAATACCGAGATACCTGAGATTGATTACTTCCCGCTTGCAACATCCCTACAACTCATTGCATTTCATTTGCCGTCAAATGACGTCGCTCCATGACGTAAAGAATATCGAACAATTCAATTTTATTGCCAACTTTATTTAAATAGTTGGTAAAATTATAAAATCAAGACTAAACTTACCAATAAAAACGCACTTTAATTCAAACAAATTCCCTTTCATTTAATTTTGTGAAAAAAAAAAACAGAATATAATCGAATTTCTTTTTACAACCAGCCAGTATGTCTTCAATAACAAAAAAGTCACATACCTATGCACTTTGAGTGAATAAAGACTTAGAAATTAATTATCATAAATGGTAAATTTGTAATATCATGTATGTTGCTAAGACTTTTTTGATGTGTGTATAAATGTCTTGATAATCATAATAAACAGAAATAACTTTGTTAGATAATGATTGACTCACCTGATGTTAAAAGATAACCACCGGCTATGTACATCTCCAGCGCCAGATGTATAATCGATGGATATCTAATTGTATATATATCAGGTAAGACTATGCTCTAAGTGTGAACTTTTTAAAGTCATATCGGGAACTGTCACGGGTAGCTGATGTCAAAAAATTAAAGTGAATCAGTGAAACCCTGTAATTGTAAAATTATAAGATTATATAAATAAATTTTGCATTTTCACGCAACGTTTAATGTTCGTTTAATTTTAAATCATAAAAGTAATGTTACACTAAAGAGTTGATTATAAAAAAATAACGCCTTTTGGTATGTCGTAGCTATTTCACGTAACGACAAATTGTTTCAAAATTACTTGTAATTGTCATGTCTGTGGCGTTTTTTTATAAAATAAGGGACGAGATGAGCAGGACGTTCAGTTGATGGTAATTGATACGCCCTGTCCAGTACAATGAAGTGCCGCTCAGGATCCTTGAAAAACCCAAAAATTCTGAGCGATACTAAAGTTTCGCTCGTCACCTTGAGACATAAGATGTTAAGTCTCATTTGCCCAGTAATTTCACTAGCTTCGGCACCAGACTGAAAAACAATAATGTTAACACATTACTGCTTCATGGCAGAAATAGGCAACGTTGCGGTACCTATAATCTAACTGACATCTTGTGTAAAGGAGCCTTCCGTTGGTTGCTCTTTAATAGTTTTATATTAATGTGGTTATTATTTAATTCAAGGAACTTAAAACAAATCTTATAACTATATTTACAATACTACGACTACATAAAATTAAAACTATCATTACGTGGAAGCGTACCAAGAATACTGGCAGCATTACCCCGTTGGATAGCAAGGCTGATCCGTTGACCGAAATAGCTGCCAGCGCTTGGGTTTCCAGTAGCCTTATTGAGGCGCGAAGATAGTATATTGAACATTCTCCGCGCCTCTGGGCCCCACGGGCCAAGTGTCTCGACACCAAACGGCACAAAGATGTATGACTCACTGAGACCAACATATTTGCGACGCTTGCTGTCTTCGGCAGTCGAAGCAGCAGCACCAGCACCAACTGACGTAACATGGACATGAGAAGGAGCCAGAGTGTCGACGCAAGTAGCGTCCCACACCAGCGCCCTTCCCCGTGCCCAAGCCACCAGCGTCATTCCATCAGGACGCTTGCCATCGCGGCGGGTAATACCATTTGGCTCTAAAACAGCTGGTATATTAAGAGCGGCAAATGCCCTGCGGATGACTTCATTAATGCTGGCGTGACGACTGATACGGCCTGCCGATTTTAGGCAGGATAACCCGTGGCGTCCAAGAGCATCTACCTTAACGCCACATCTACATTGATGTGGTTCATTCAGTTTTATACCTAGCCGGAGTGATACGCATATTGACAATGTCATATTGTCAAGTAGCGTTCCAATCGGCGCAGAAGGCAAGGCTTGTAACCAAAAGCCCGACTCATTTTGTGTCACGGCCAAAAGACGAGCACGCTCTGTTATGTCAGTAGATGAGATCAATAGATCATCAAAGGCTGACTTACAAAGAAGTGCGTCCCATGCTTTTTGACACTTTAAATCGTCTGGAAAATTTTGAATGTTGCAATATTTAGCCAAGCATTGTTAGCTTCGTTCAAATACACAATCTCTGAGTTACCTGGTACATGATTTACAATTCTAGTAACCAAAGGCTGCGCACTATGAACTGAAGATAGAAATGCTGGTAAGGCAATGTCCGAAACTTTGCGAGTACCCAAACCACCAAACCGTATCGGTAAAGAGGCTTGAGACCATGCACGATCTGTAAACGCGCAATTCAAAACGGTTTCTAAAATATTTTTAAGTGAAATATCAATCACATCAAGCAAATTTGGAAATTTCCATAACGGGCTAGACCTTAAGAGGTACGTAAATTTTGGAACAAATAAACAAGACCGAATAATAGTTAAGGCCATATGAGAATTAATTTTTAATAATCTGTCCGAAACATTATTAAATTTTTTAATGTGATCGTTTAAGATCGTTGGAATTGAAACAGGAAATAATGGAGCTCCAAGAAGGTCAAGTGAATTCTTATCCAAAACTTTAATATTGGGGGCCAGAACATTAAATTTATTGGTAATATCAACCCGGTCTGAAATTTGGAAATTTTCGCCGATAAAAAGCTCGCATTTTGAAAAATTTAACTCAAGGCCGATTGAGCTAAAACTTTCTATTACAACTTTCAAATCATCTAAAACAGAGTCCACTTCACCACCCAAAGTACCATCATCCAAGTACCAAACATTAAATTTTGATTTTAGTTTTGTTATGGCGGAATGAATGGCAAGGCTAAATATTGCTGGACCAAGAGGGTCGCCTTGCTGACAGCCAACAGAAGACCAAATATTATGATTTTTGAATAATAATTTGGATGGTTTACTATAACATTGCCAAATATAATGATATATTGAAGGAATTGAATTTTTAACTTCTCTCAGCAGAGCTCCCCTATCAACAGAGTTAAAAGCATTTTTCACATCTAATTTTAAAAAGACATCACCAGAGTTCCTCTCCAAAAAAGTTCGCGCAGCGTGGACTGCAGCTTCGCAACCACTTTTGCAGCCGAAACCCAACTGAGTTGGAATGAATTTAGTTGATAGGAAAGGAGAAATATGTTTACAACAAATTTTAGAAACAAGGCGTCGAAATGTGCAGCCCACGGCTATAGGACGAATACCACCATCTTTTTTCTTAAGAGCACATATATTCGCACCATATAAAATTTCGGTAATATCGGTATTAACTTTTCCAGAAAGCATGAGATTTACTAAGAGAACAATGTCCTCAAGCAACGCTCTACCCGCATCCCCTGTGGAAGGACATACCAGATCTTTCAGATGCTGGGGTGTCAGTCCATCGGGGCCGCCGGCAGAACCAGTCTTAAAGGACATTATTGCTTTTAGTACATCACCATCATTAGCCCGTAGATGATTATCGGAAAAAGATGGTTCCGGAATAACACAATTAGCATCTGGTGATGGGTGTTTACTTTGTAAAGCCAAAAGTGTTTCATTTGAGTCGGGTGCCAGGATATCATTTGAAAAAAGTATAGATGCAGCACCTTTCACGTCACCGTCATTAACTTTCTGTTCTACTTTTCGAAAAATGTTGAATTTGGAATTTTGGTTACTATTTAAAATATTGCCAAAGATATTTGGGTCAGAACAATTTGATTTTATTTTCTGTGTGAGTGAACTGTGGTCATCTTTTTTTGCATGTAAAGTTGAATATGCGAACATGAACAAATGCTCCCAACTATCTTTTGAATTTTGGTTGACTGTAGATCGAATGACTTTGGAGAGTGCAGTTGCAACAGTAATGCGAGCCCCTTTTGGAATTCGCTTTACTACTGGAACCGAATTCTTTAATTTTCCTAATAATTCCGAAAAATTTGTTGTAACATGATATGCGTTATTTGTCGAGGGCAAGGTGCTATGATGTATATCCGAAACTAACGCGGAACTGTGCTTTTTACCGGTGTGAATTTTTAAGCCTCTTGCACCTCTAAAATAACGTGTAGGAGAGCATAGGTCACATTTCACAAGATCACTGGCTTGGCTACAAACATTGTTTATGTTTAGATTATTATCACTCATTAATTCACTATTGGTCCATTTAACAGTCACTTCACACACAAGCTCAGCTATTGGTCCTCGAATGACACGAACTGCGCGTTGCTATGTGCAGAAGACAAATCTGAAAACAATAAATACCTTAGCAACTATATTAACAGGACAAAAATACTTAGGAAATATACTATCCTAAAACATTGTGATGGGTAGCCACACCGACACACCAACACTTGTACCGATGCAGCACCACTTTCTGAGACTGGGATGGGACAGCAAGCGCTGATTTGCAGCGAAAATAAACTGAAACAGAATTAAAATATGGATCAGTAGTATGTTCTGCGTGACAGCTCAATGACATACCCAAAGGAACTTCCATACATTATGAACTTCCATGTGGTTATTAAATTTATATTTATTTTAGGGTATTCTTCCAACATATTGTGTGTCAGATAGCTTATCCAGTTATTAATCGTGGCGTGTTTCCTGACCTTCTGAAACATAGTAAAATTACATCAATATTTAAGTCAGGATGCTCCTCTGACCCGAATAACTATCGTCCTGTGTCGGTTTCGCCGAGCCTTAGTAAAATTTTTGAAAAAATAATTTTTAGCCTAATGCTAACTTACTTTAACTCTCATAAGTTACTTCATTTGAAACAATTTGGCTTTACTAGAGGATGTTTAACAACGGATGCAGGTGTTGAGCTAATCAAGAATATTTTTGATGTCTGGGAGGGATCGCAGAATGCAAGTGCATAAGATGCCAAGTGGCATCTTCTGTGATTTATTTAAGGCTTTTGATTGTGTTCAACGTTCACCGCTGGTAAGGAAGCTATACCACTATGACATACAAGGAACTGCGCTCGATATTCTGACTTCATATCTAAACAATAGAATTCAGAAGGTTGACGTGAATGGCAGGAGATCTCCTGGGACTCCTCTCAGTATGGGGGGTACCACAAGGGTCTACTCTTGGACCGTTCCTCTTCCTTATCTAAATAAATGATCTTTCTTATCTTATAGAGAAAAAACATAAGGTAGTATTGATTGCGGACGACACTTCACTTTTTGATTTTCAAAGCAAAAAGTAACCAAGCTATGTATGACGAAGTGAACGATATTCTATCTGACATCGTGTACTGGTTTAGCGCAAATAACCTATTGTTAAATAGCAAGAAAACTAAATATATTAAATTTACCGCACCAAATGTCAAAAATGTAGATGCAAGTGTTTTGTTGAACGGAGAGGTGATAGAACCGGTGGAATCTGCTATATTTCTTGGCATAACTCTAGATCTTACTATCTACTCTAGATTCCAAATTACAATGGGGCCCCCATATTTAAGGATTGGCGAACAGTCTTAATTCTGCAGCATACGCGGTTAAAAAGATTAGACAATTAGCCAACATTGATACGGCGCGACTAGTATACTTTAGTTATTTCCATAGTATTATGTCCTATGGTATATTGCTATGGGGCAACGCTGCATATATTAATACAATATTTATGCTGCAGAAAAGGGCTATTCGCCCTATTTATAACCTAGGTCCTAAAGAATCACTGAACGCAAAATTCAAAGAAATTAACATCTTGACTGTTGCTTCTCAATATATTCTTGATATTGTAATGTATGTTCATAGCCACATAAGTGAATTTGCTAGAAATTCTCATAACCATAATGTTTACACCAGGAACAGACATAAACTTATAATGCCTACTACTCGGCTAAGTCGAGTTAGTAAGTCTTTTGTGGGGCGATGTATACGCTTTTACAACAGGATCCCAGAAAATGTTCAAAACAAAAGTATTCCGTTATTCAAAAGAATTGTTAAAAAACGTTTGTGTGGTAAAGGTTACTATAACATGGCCCACTGGGTTTGTTACGCCCTTTCTTCTCAGGTATGAGGGTGGGTCAGGAATGGTTGGTAATTTTTGATTTTCAATATGTGATGTCACATCCTATTTTGAATAAAAATTGAATGTTGACTTATAATGGTAATGTTAGTTCACATGTGAGAGGCTTCTTTGTACGGAATACCGGCTTAGTGGATACAATGGTTGGTGAAGCAGTTATATGTAAGTATTCTTGGTTTTCAGTTTAGAGGGCGCTGTAACTAGTGAAACTAACGGGCTAATAAGACTTAACATTTGATGTCTCAAAGCAATGTGCGCCGTGTGGTGCCGCTCAGAATCTTAGGTTTGTCAATAATCCTGAGCGGTACGGCATTATAATGCAGGGCGTATCACTTACTTTTACTCATAAAGAAATAAAAATAAGAATTGGCATTTTGATTGCATTGTCATACTTGAGATAGATTTACATTAGCCACTAAATGCATGCTGTACATTAATATAGCTCGTACTACCGCGTCGACTGTCGATGACGGCAAGCGGCGCTAATAAATGTATCTAATGAGAGAGACACTCATTATTGTAAATTTTGGAGTCGGTGTCATCCAAGATAGGTTTGTAACTACCCACATAGTTATAGGTTAGATGTGCTTTATTCGTGAGGAAGCGAGAGGCGAGAGCGGGTCGCAGCGGAAGGACACTGATTCCAAAAATAACAATAATCGTAACTATAATTAGAATTATTCATTAGATTGTATAAAAATACGCAATTATTTTAATACCTTTAAGTGCACATTATATCTATTTTTTGGAATAGTCTTTTTGAACTACATCATTATGGTATCAAGGGAGAAGCACTTGGACTTCTGAAGTCTTATTTGGGCAACAGGTTTCAGATGGTTGAAGTGAACAGTAAGAGGTCAGCTGGATCTCCCATTACCATGGGCGTTCCACAGGGTTCGATTCTTGGGCCATTCCTATTCCTTGTATATATAAATGATTTACCATACTTTGTACAAAATAAACATGAGATAGTATTGTTTGCAGATGATACTTCTTTACTTTTTAAACTACATAGACAGCATACTGCTTTTGATGACGTGAACAATGCTATCTCCAAAGTAGTGGAATGGTTCGCTACGAATAATCTCCTTCTTAATGAAAAAAAAACCAAATGTATTAAATTTTCCCTGCCTAATGTTAGACAGGTTGACACAAATATTGTAGTAAAAGACGATGAGTTGAAACCTGAAGATACAACCGTATTTTTAGGGATTAGCTTAGATACCAAACTTCAGTGGGGTCCTCATATTATGAATTTGGCGAAAAAGCTTAGTTCTGCAGCATACGCAGTTAAAAAAATTCGGCAACTTACGGATGAAAATACCGCGAGGTTGGTCTACTTCAGCTATTTTCATAGTCTGATGACATACGGTATTTTACTTTGGGGACATGCTGCCGATGTTAACACCATTTTCACACTGCAGAAGCGA
>CATIXQ010000761.1:0-11610 GCA_949711755.1 Leptidea juvernica
CATAAGATGTCTCATTTGCCCAGTAATCATTGCACTAGCTACGGCGTTCTTCAGACCAAAACTCAGTAATGCTTACACTTTACTGCTTCACAGTAGAAATAGGTGCCGTTGTGGTACCCATAATCTAGCCGGAATGAAAAATATATTTGTTTCAATACCGTGGGCCCTCCCACTACTCCCCTGATTATTACAACTACAATTCCGTTGATATAATGAGAACAATAATAAATGTTTCTAGTAACGTATATTGGAAACCCGAGTTACAACATTACGACGACGAGTTGTCTTCTCACCCTCTGTGTGGCGGTGGAAGGAGGGTGTCAGGGCTGAGCCTTATAGCCTGGCACTTCTTCTCCCAATACATTGGGAAAGTCGTCAGGCCTTTCTTTAAGATTTGTTGCTAATTGCTTGGATCGCAACAGCTGTTTTTTACATTACTGCTTTACGGTAGAAACTGTTTTGCAAAACCAATGGAATCAATGTTGTTCATATTGAAGCAAGGAGATCGTATTCGTATATAAGACCTCATTGTTATCTACGGTCTTTGCTTTCTATCTGCGGTTAATAGTAATGTTCCACTACTGGCCGCTATGAAAACAATAGAGCACAGAATTGATTGAAGCGAGTAAGGTCGGCTTTAAATATACTTTAAAATAATGTACATAGATGTATCATGTATCAGGATCTGAATAAAATATACAATATTAAGTAAGTTCATGTTTTATTATTCTAAGATCCCACTTGTGATTAATATAACATATACAATAACAGATAATACACAGCTTTAGGCCAATTTTAATGGTGATCTATGTTTTAAGGTGCAGCACATTACAAACTAATTTGTTTTGTATATTACAGCCATTGTAAAATGCTCTATTTTATTGAAAATAGTGGCCGTTGAGTTTTTTGTATGTTCTTCTCACGAGCTCAACTTTTTTTCAAACATATGGTAGATTCAGTAATTTAAAAGAAATATTTATATATATATTGAGAATTAGATAAAGGATTGGTCTCCGCTACGCTACAACTGGATACCGCACTGCCTAAGAACAACAGCTTCTTTTTCACGGCAACTATTAGATGCTTGTGTGTGTGGCATCTTGACACTCAATGGCATCAATAAATTTTGTAACATACGTTTCGTGTTATTTTACATTGAAATTAATAAAATACAAAATACTTACTGATGATATGTGATCCCTTTGGCTTTCTTATTTCTTGTAGTATTTTTACAAAGTCTTACTACGCATCCCGGCATTTTAGTTTGAATTAGTAGCAAAGTTTAACAGAACATGTGGTACATCAACGTCACATATTGTTCGATACTGGCTCGAGTACGTCCATTTGGGCGTAGTAAAAATTGTTGCACTTTGCGACTATGCCTACGATATCTAGTTGATAGATATCTAAGATGTGACGATTCAAAAGCGCTAAATTTAAGCCTAATTGAATAAAGTTTATTTATTTGACTTTGACTAAGTTCACTGAGTTGTATGGAATAGGTGTTAATTATTACGGTAGTATACACATAAGTGATTCTTCTAAATCTGCTTGAATGTAACTGTTTTAATGTTTGATTTAAATATCAGTTTGGATTACTTCAAATTGAAAACTGGCGTCGATTTTTTTTTTTTTAACCGACTTCAAAAAGGAGGAGTATTTTTTTTATGTATGTACACCGATTACTCTGAGATTTATGATTTACGTAATCTTATTCTTTAGTTCGATGCAGAATAGATGCCATTTAGTCCCATTAAAATTTTACATAGTTTGGCTCAGTAGTTTTCATTTTATGAACATATTTGTTTATCTCGATGATATAATTGTGTTTTTTTTTCACATCGAAATATCAAACCTAGACAATGCTAGAATCAAATGTAACAAACTTATTCTGTTAAAGTATAAGATTAGGCTATCCATTATAGAACTTCTTTTTGCGAAGGTGTCTTCGCCGTCAGCACCGAATGTGAAACGCATTTATCACAGTTTCGCTCGTTTAGCGTCAAGCTAAGAGGCTAAGTATCCTTATCATCTTTAGAGTAAAAAATAACTCGAGCAAACCTCTATACGGGTTATGTTTAAGTTAGTGATGAGTTTGATGTGGGTTTGATAGTTTGAATAACTAAATAATTATTGAATTAATTGAAAATTAAATTGATTTTTGTTTACAAATAAAATACAAAAATATCAGTAGTTAGCATTTTATCCCTTAATGCCACTGCTTGTGGCGGCGACGTGGGGGTTCCCTTCCCTAAGATATGGTCGAGGGTGGCGATGGCTGGTCCAAGCATCATGCTCGTCAGCGGACGCTACTTGTGGTGGCTTTATGATCCTCTCACCGGGAAATCTGCTTCATGTTTTTTATTTTCTTTATTTTTTTCCATTAAAGTAATTATATATATTTGTTATATATATTACCTAGCTAATAAAATGCTAGCATAAAGCCTTTATTTTATTTACGGAATGTGTGGATTAATGCATCTACTCTATTGTAGGTACTATATGTATGTTCTCAATAACAATATTTTTACTGTCACTTTGCATATATCGTAATTGAAATGATTTATAAATATAATTGAAAATAAGAACTTGTAATACATATCTGTTTTGAAAAGAGCAACCTTAGACCTTCGTGTTCGTTCTTCTTTAAGGTGAGCTGCCTTTCAATTTGAATTTTCAATATGAAAAATTGACATATCGTCGCTGCGCGTACGATACCGCGTAATAGCAGTTTGTAAATACCGCGTAACAGCAAAACGCGCAAAATTCAAATATCGTGCTAGCCGATTCTAAACGCCTATTGGCTTATACTAGACTTCACCTGATTTGAATTATCCAATGAGAAACGTCAGTTTTTGCAATCAAAACAATACCGCGGAACAGTATGAGGCCTGAAGTTGGAAGCAAGTGCGCGTATTTACTACGGCCGTGAGAGAAATGTAACGCTATTAGTTGGTGCTCCTGAAAGTGATTATTTTATCGTGATTAACCACCATGTAAGTATGTTTTAATTGTTTATTACTTTTCATTTGTGATGTGTTTATGCTAGAATATTTAAATTACACGTCATTTTGAAATATTATTACAGAAGAAGAGAGAAATATTAAATAGAGTTTGTTATCAAAATCAAATAGTAATACAACCTTTGCTTGAGAATCAAAATTTAACACCAGAGATACCTTTGTCTGAGAATTCAACATCCGAGTTTACTACACTTACGACGATTTTGGACCCTCCAGAATCGATTCAAAATGAAGATTATAATATTTCTACACCGATTAAATTTAATGATGTGGCAGAAAATCACAATAATGACATTGATGTAAAATCAATGTCATTATTGTGATTGTGATTGTCTGATGATCATTCTTTTGTCAACTTATCAAACATTACAAATTTAAAGCCATTATCGCCAGAATGTATAGAGTAGTTTCCCGAAAGGGAAATAGAAGAAAATGATAAAAATATTAAAAAACGCAAAGGAGATAAAAATAATTGGAAGAGAATTAAAAATAAGAATCAGAGAATGATGGGAAAAGAGTACATTGGATTTAAAAAAGACGGCACAAAATTTGTTCAGAACGATCCTAAGCCAGCGAGAATAATGGGTCCAATATGTATGTCAACAAAATGCTTCAGTGGTAAAGCTATGTATTGTTCAAAATTAACAGAAGAAGTTCGATCTGAAATATTTAATAACTACTGGAAGATGACTTGGCAAGAAAAAAAAATGTACATATCTTCAATGGTGGATAAAAAATCTACTTCTAGAAAAACCAGGTGCTCAAATTCAAGACGAAGTGATACTAAAATGTACTATCTAAAAGTTAATGATAATAAAGAAAGAGTTTGCCTGAAAACGTTTTTGGAGACATTGGGTATAAAAGAATGGACAGTTCGCTATTGGCTTGGAGATGGGACAAATAACAACGAACCTATAACAACAGAAGTCAAACAAAAAATATCCAAAAAAGAATTTGCTAAAAGATATTTAACTGCACTACCGAAACTACCGTCCCATTACTGCAAACAATCTACTTCAAAGTTGTACTTAGAACCCATTATACAATCAAAATCACAATTGTATCGTCTGTTTATCGACTACTCGGTTTCAGAAAAAAAACCTGTGGCATTCAGAAAAGTATTTGGAAGCGTTTTCTTTGAGCAGAATATTGGGTTGTTTCAACCAAAAAAAGATGCTTGCGACCAGTGCTGTGCTCACAATGTTGGTAATTTATTAGATGAACAGTATGCTAAACATCTGGAATGAAAAGACTTAGCTAGAGCTGAAAAACATTCTGACAAAGAATTGGCACAAAAAGGAATCATACATGCATTAACAGCTGATCTTCAGGCAGTCAAACTATGTCCATTCCTCAATGCCAGTGCACTTTATTTTAAAACAAAACTCGCCGTGCATAACTTTTCAGTGTACAATCTTAGCAATAATGGAGTCACGTGTTACTGGTTCGATGAGACTGCTTGCGACTTAAAAGCCACTACCTACGCGTCTTTTTTCGTAGACTATATAACTAAGTTACTGGATAATGATTGCAAGGATGTTGTTATATTTACAGATGGTTGCACAGCACAGAATATAAATAATGTTGTATCAAATGCGTTGTTGCACTTAGCTATGACTAGGAACGTAGTAATAACTCAGAAGTACTTGGAGAAAGGTCACACGCAGATGGAAGTTGATTCAGTCCACTCGGTGATTGAGAGGAAATTGAAAAATTGAGAAATATTTTTACCCTCACAATATGCCACAGTAACAAAGGAAGCCAGAAAAGTACCAAGTCCTTATGAAGTTATAACACCTGATTATACGTTTTTTAAAAACTTTGGTCATAAAGGTTACCTGATTTATGAATCAATAAGACCTGGCCGAGGAGCGGGTGATCATTGTGTTACTGATATAAAAGCACTGAGATATAATCCAAATGGCACCATAGAATATAAACTGCAGTTTTCAGATGATTTTGTGACATTGCCTAGAAGACCAAGGAAGATTACGACTTTAAATAATAGTACACACACAGGTAAAACAAAACCGCGTAAGTGACTTTACACAAAATCTAAGCCAACTACGAGTAAATTAACATTATTTTCCAATAAAGAAAGTTGTAAAGAACTAGCTAGCTGTTAAGTTCAGTCGATAATAAGAATTGAAATCGCTGAGAAATTAAGTTTTTTCTTCCTCCTGTAAAATCGTCAAAAAGCAAATACGCGGTTTTTACAGGTTGCTCTTACGCGGATTCGCGCGCGATATTTCAAGTGGTATGCAATTTACGAAATAAAATATTTTTGATTTATTTTATCTTTCTTTATTTACATTTAAACCAATCAACGCAGTACTCTACTCTCGAGTATCAACGTGTCAAAAAAAAGCAGTTTTCTCGAAACTGATTATATCAAGTCAAGTCATGTGTGAGGTACATTAAATATATTTCAATTACAATTATTCTGTTTAACGTAGTAAATAATAACATTAAAAAAAATCTTTTCTTAACGTCTGTGTGGCTGTTTTTATGGACCTATGTGGCAGGAAAATTGATTAAAAAATTTATCGTACCGGGTTTTGGAGTTATTTTATAAAATCGAAAATAACCTCAAAGTAGATATAATTTGTTAAATAATACCAATAACGTATTTTATATTGACACGTTATACACGAAAGAACATTATTACTCTAAAAACAGCATCAATTAGGAATAATTACGAGACATACTGAGCCTCGGGGAGTTACCCGATATTTACCTTTACCTATTGCTAATACTGTGAACGGAATACATAAAGGGATAGGTACCTACATAGTAACGGTATCTAATATTGGGCACTACCGTGATCATACTACCACAACAATACCTATAAAACATTACCTACCATAAGGCATGTTATCAGTCAGGCTAAAATTAACGCTTATTTACACTAGCTGGAGCATCTTGAACAACAATAAACCTTTTGTACCTAATCTATTAATACTATTCTTGACAGACACTATTGCTCATGAGTTCGTCAAGAATGAATTAATATTCGTAATGTAGTAGTAATGGAGATGGGCAGGACACATGATAAGAGTTCAAGAGAAATGGAGCAAAATTGTGACACGTTGGTACCCTAGAGAAGGGAAAAAGAAAAGGGGCAGACCACAGAAAAGGTGGGATGATGATATTAGACAGGTAGCAGGAGTTACACAGAATAGAGTTGCCAAAGATAGGCAGGAATGGAAAAGGTTGGAGGAGGCCTTTGCCGATTGGCAAACAGACCTACAAAGAATAGTTAAGTATTAGAATAGAATATATTAAGACTAGTTTAGCGAATAAAAATAAATTTGTTATATTCATAGATTTTAGATCATAATACTTTGTAAATAGATACTAAGATGGTCTGAATAAAGGGCTTTTTTATTATTATTAATATGGTAGTAAGTATGCATACCTACATTCAGATACCATCGCAGAATTAGTTAGCGAAAATACTTCCTATTTACCACTAATAAGACAATGTCGCCAAAGGAAAGGTCTCCAGCTTGTTAGCTAAGCCGTCTAGGTACTTGTGATCCGATGCAATCCTTTGATGTAGATTTCAATAAGTAATAAGATTCCCTTCTTCACAGTATCTGCCTATTTCACTACTAAAATATATGAAAAGGACTAGTTCAAATATTTTCTTTTAGAACTAACGTTATAACCGAAACACCAAAATTATATTCTACTTCAAAAATCTCTAGTCTAATAATTTTACAATTGTAAATTTGTTCATGTCTCTTTCTTATTTCTGTTAGTTACAATATAAACATCAAAAATATAATAAATAATTATATATGTTTTATTTTATACTCACTTTTGAATGGCATTTGTATTGTATTAGGTACTTGGGTTTTTTAAAATAATTATGAAATGTTTAATATAATATTATTACTTACTACATATGTATTTATAAATTATAATATTTAAATATTTCTATTTTTTTTTAAAGAAAGTGTATTGTATTAATTTTATCGTTGTCTTGTACAGGCCTATGTATGCCTTGTATGCCTAGTTTGTGGCAAGATAATTTGTGTTAAAGTGTGTCAATTTTATATTATATTTATAAACAACTTAACTAACGTGTAAGTCATATTGTCCCTTTTTATTGTTTATTTTTGTCATTCCTGATATTTGTGTTGCAAATTGGTAAAGACCGATACATCTCGTTAAACAATTTAAGAATAACATGGAGTGACGGTAAATTTTACATTTTATTTTTATATTATGTAAATTTGGGAAATTAAACGAGACTACTGCCCGCTATACCGCTCAGGTGGTATGCTCCCTAGGGAACTCATCATGAAATAAAACACCCTTAACTAATGTATATCCACACAAAATTTCTTCACAATTTGCTATGACAGACTGCCTTTTACATTATATATTTTAATACAACATCGGCCTAAGAAGAATCCGATAAATTAAAAAAATAAGTACTCTTTAGTTAGGCCCTGTACTTCTTATATAATATAAAACAGTATAAATATGTTTAATATCACACAACGGAAGTAAGCACTTCATTAAGGGGTGATTAGTTATCCAAATACAACAATTTTTATTTTATTTTAAGTTACTAGCTAACCTGAAAAACATTTTTATGTCTTAACTATGGATATTGAATTCGGATTAGGATAATAAAAAAAAATAAGAACTTAATGTTTATTATTATAATATTGTATGAAACACAACAATTTTGTTATATAGTTTTGTTTGTTTGAAATTGTAACAGATATAAAAAAATATCTTCTTTGTATTTGTTCCCATCCACAGGAAATCCGTCAAATACCATAACAACGTTCAAATGTCAATAAACTATGTGTACTTAATCCGTAGACGACGTTTTTCCATATGATTTTCCCGAAACATGAGAATATTCCTCGATATTTAGGTCGAAAATTAACAAAATCTTGAAAATTCACTATTAATCCTCTGGTGCTGCAAGAGAGTAGCGGTGGTGGTGATTTCTAGAAATCAGATGAGATAGTAGCTACCTACTGAAAGTATTATATTATCCAGCTTTTTTGGAAATTATAGGGCACAAACATCCAAACAACAAAATGGTTGACATAACATGGTTAGGTATACAGTATCCCAAAGTTATGGGACATGAAGGGAAAGTACCTTAAATATCGTAGCTAGAGTATTTTACTGAAAGAAGACTTTATGTTATTTTTTAAAGTTAGTAATAAGTAATTTACTAATAGTTGTAAATTACCCTATCTACGATATTTAAGGTACTTTCCCTTCATGTCCCATAACGTTGGGACACCCTGTAATAATATTCAAAACTGATTTTAATGTACTATATTTAGTTTTGACTAAAGGTAAAATTCTTCAGTTCTTATGAACTTCCATTTGACATATAAATGGCTTGGTTGTATTGCAATCAGAAGCCTTGTAACCAATATCATTATGTTTCACAACGACACCGCATAGAACACTTTCTTTATTTGTATCACCGTTATCACAATCATTATAGTAATATTTGGTAGATTCACACTCATAATTTTCACGGTCGTATGTGTCAGAGCCATCATTGATATTGTAGCGACGATTTTGTTTAGAATACCACCAGTTAAACCCGGTGTCACTAAGATATTTTCCTGAAAGACAATGAATAATACATTTAATTTATGACAATGCTTAGAACTATTTCACAATATAATAGGAAGTAACGAGACGATCAAGAGGTTCACCTGGTAGTAATGTATAGCGCTCCATTCGACCGATAATCTTAACCAGATCATCGGTCCATCTTGTGAGGGCCTACCGATACTACGTTTTTCGGTACGTGGTCGCCATTTGAGTATTTTCGACGGCCATCTGTCCGTCAAACTATTAAAAAATAAGGACTCCGTGTCACCTTACATAACAGTGTAACACCAAAACAAGCCGATTAACGTGTAAATACATAGCCCCACGCACACACTTACACTACTACAGGCCGATAAGCGGCCATTATGAGAATTGTCATCGTCTGTGACAGATCAGCTAGTCTTCAATTCGAAGTCAAGCTTACCGCTGTTCAAACTCACGACAGATCGACGTCGAACTGTAGGTTGTGCCGTTCGTCGCTGTTCTCTAAGGCGAGTTGGGGATTAACTAAACTTCTAATCGGTATAAAACCGTTTTTTTTCTATGGCAATTAAATTTAAATGTTTTTAATTTAATGTTTTGGCAAATAATACTTGTAGTTTCTAGGTAGAATAGAAAACATAGTCTATGTTATCATTTTCTTTCATATTTTTTGATAAATGTTGCAGAATGTCACCGTTGCTTCTTATCTCAAAAATATTAAGGTCTCGCGGAGGTCTACGTCCAACCTTTACGTTTAACTGTTAGATGGTGTCTTGATGTAGATAGAATAAGAATTTTCGTTGCTTGTTTGGTTGTATTTATGTCGTATTTATTTCAATAGAATAATAGAAATTCGATTTATATTATCAAAGATGTGGCGATGATTCAGCGAGAAAAATTGTCAGATATGTTTTATAGGTACAAGTTTCTTGCCTCCGGTCACGCTCGTACTGCTTATACTAGAAACAATATTAGAGCAGCTAGGCAGGCCACACAATTTGCCACTATTTTCAAAAGTGAGGGCAATGACTGCATTAATAGCCTTAACACATGATCGGGATTGGTACGGCCGAACTATCAAACGCATCATTTTAGAGTTAATTTCAAGGTCGCTTTATGGCTTGTGTTGTAAAACAGTGTAAATATACATTTTGTATTAAACTTAAATCTAATCTACAAGCTACATGCGACAGGATGATGCGACACAGAAGTTCTAAATTAAACAAACTAACTAGGTTCCATTTGATAGATTCACGTTATTTTTATTTGACATTATAAATCAATTCACGATATATGATTGCTTTTTGTTTAAACTCTTCAAACATATCCTTATATATATATACATATATATACAGGTTGTCTAACTTAGCTAAGTAAACTGGATTGGCAAAAAATCGGATTACTTCCAGTTTTTTTAATTTTTTACCCATATTTTTTAAATACTAACCCAGCAAGTGTTGTATCATTTTGAAATACTGGTTAAATGCGCCACCTTTTGATGGCACTTTCTAAAGCCCTCTAATATTTTTTTTTCAGGAGGCTCTGTCAAATGGGAAATATTTTTTAAATGATGAATTCATTATTATTTTTTATTGTGATTAAGGAATGTACTTAAGGTTATGGTGACACGTTTGAAATTGGCAACAATAAAAAACATTTACCAAAATAACCAAAATTGGTTGAAAAATGGAGGATTTTTTAGAGCCCATAATTTTAAGGAACATGGGATGGATTTTTTTTCTGATTTTCTAACGATGCTTACGTTAAATTTTGTATGTATATATAAAACAAAATAAACAAAACTATGCTAAATTCCAACGCTTATTCACTAGTCTTATGCATTTTGTTGCCAAATAATTATATTAACATCGACAAAGCGTGAGATTCTATCTTGGAGGACTATTAATAAATTCATTGTCTGGATAGAGTCTAGACTAAACTCTCAGCTGGGGGTTATTATGTGAGGGAATTTTTGAATATATTCAAATTAATAGGTTTCTTGGTGCAGTTTATAAACTATTTGAATTAAACGGCTGAATTAGAACCACAGTGAAAATAAAATTATATAACACCCCAGTAAACCTAATAAGTGAAATACATTGTGATTTGTTAAAATTGTTGTTGAAATATTGAAAGTACTAAACATTACTTGAAGGAAATAATTCTTTAGTATTAAAAACAAGAAAAACTGTGTTCCAAATATTAAAATAACCTGGCTACACCTGAGATTTAAACCGACACTAATGCTGAAAACGAGTTTTACCGTCAATAAAATCTAATATAAAAATCGATGTTTTATAATATTTAATTACCAAACACCAGTAACCCAAATTATCGTAAAAAAGCTGAAATTGTAATTTGAATCGTGCATCGAGAAATCTCGAATAATGAAACGTAGGACCATGACTCTATGAACAGCCAGATGTGTCGTGTTGAAAAAAATCGTTTTGTTGATATAATGATAAAAATAAATATTCTATGGCAATTAAATTTAAATGTTTAAATTTAATGTTTTGGCAAATAATACTTGTAGTTTCTAGGTAGAATAGAAAACATAGTCTATGTTATCATTTTCTTTCATATTTTTTGATAATTTTGCAGAATGTCACCGTTGCTTCTTATCTCAAAAATATTAAGGTCTCGCGGATTTATCGAGTAACACCATGTTACTCACCAACTTCTTGGGTATTAAAAAGATTCGCCGTCTGTTTTAATTGGATTGCTTTAGAAAGCTTAAAATTACCTCAACCCCACCATAATAAACCAAACTCAACACCAACACCACCACCACCACCAAATAGACAATTTCATCTGATGACATAAATACCAGCTCCTTCATAACTGCGCAATAGTCATAGGACTGTCACAAAGTATCTGATAATCTACCAAATTAAATACAGATTGACTCCTCACTACTCAATTAGTACAGTTTACATTGCGATTAGCTTTTGTGTCAATATAATTATTATTTCGTTTATGGATTAATATAATCATATATTCC
>CATIXQ010000762.1:0-11606 GCA_949711755.1 Leptidea juvernica
TTTTTTTTTCAGTTTGTGATTCAAGTGTTGGAATGTGATAGCATATTAAATTTAATACAAAATACAACGTGCACGTGTGTATTCCGGTAACGCATCGAATATATGAATCGGAAAGAATATTCGCCTTCGACTCCAAACGTAATAACAACAAAAAAATATGTCGCCGTTTCATCAAATTAATTTCAAATATTTTTATTCAAAATAGGATACGATATTCAAAGTCTAAAACTACCACCCATTTGAAAAAGTATGTCTCTGTGACCAGAGAAATACGGGCGCAAGAAACTCAGCGGGCTTCGTTTTTTTTTCATTAAGAAAGTGATTACAACGCAATATCGTACAATAAAACTTATTATTTAATAGCCTGAGGGATGTCGCTCCATTTCCAATCTGTGGTATCATTAAGAAAGTCATTTATGTTATAGTAATATTAATACACAATAACACAATATGCCAACTTTAACCTGAGCCTCGTTAAGATAGTTGATTGAATTAAGGAACAAAGTTAAAGTTATACTTAAGATTTTTTTTATAAAAATAAGGGACGAGACTAGCAGGACGTTCAGCTGATGGTAATTAATTCTTTGTTTCTTTATTCAATCGACTATCTTAACGAGGCTATAATAGCTCAGATGGGACATTGGGTGATCCGGAAAGCAGAAGACTTTTATTATATTTTTAATATTCAAGTTTTTTTTTCTTAAAAATCCGAGCAAGGCTCGGTCGTCCGGATATTTATTCATAATGTTATAAGATACACCATGTAATTTCAAAAGCATCTCTGAATTTAAATGACGTTTATGTATAGAAAAATGAATTACATATTTTAATTTATACAGACTGTAAAGATGTGCTATATTTAGTAGAGATACTAATTTGACACAAACTGCAAAAAGCATTAAAAATATGTTACGATTTAGACATAAAAATTTATTGATAAATTAGAATATACAATTGTTATAATTATTAGTCATGAATTATAATTAAATATACAAAAATATTATTATATTTCTCAATGTATACAATTGAGGCTTTCTAGAGGCTATAGTTGATTAGCTTATATTGATTAGCCAATCAAAACTTATAATGAATAAATGTTGTCTTTGCAAATATCCTATTAAGTTTAAATTAGCCAAGGGCTCTTGTAGTATCACAAAATCAACCACAAGAGACAGTCACAAATAATGGAAAAAATTGGAGTTTCTTTAATAACGTTAGACCCTTATCATGACAACGTGTCATGTACAATGTGTGTCAGGAGGTCACTTACTTGGAGATATTGACGTGTTTATTGCGAAAGTAATTCACAAGATGAAACGATTGTACATTTTTATGCTATAAGTAATAAGCAATTAATGCACATATAGGTCACTTAAATAAATTAATAAAATGTCTATTTTCATTAATTGTATATCTCAATGTTTATACGTAATATTTAAAAACTTTAGATTCTATTTTAATAATTACAATGTTATTATTATCATTGTAACAATTCATATAGAGGAAGTGCAGAATGCTAAAACATAGATTACTGTAACATTACTACAAAATTATAAATAAGATTAATTAAATCGATTAATGTATGCGTAAATCTTTACAATCCAACAAGAGCATAATTTTAAATGGCAGATGATAGAATTCAATACTAAATAATTAGAGAAGTCATTTTTCTTTGCTATCGGCAGATAAAGAAACCTTCATCATCATCATTTCAACCGAAAGACGTCCACTGCTGGACCAACGCCTCCCTCTAATAAAAAGAAACCTTACTAATGTTAAATATATATTAAAAGTTATGAAATAATTGTAAAAATGATGTATTCCGACCTATTGTTATAATAATTCTGTTGGATTAGAAGTTACATAATTACTTGGCTATTTGTTGAATAAGAAAATACCATCAGCAACGCCTTATCCAGTCGATAAGTATTTTTTGTATAAGAAAATATTATTTTTGATAAAAAATATAATAATATAAGATTATAATACAAAACGACCCCATTCTAACAACTACAGAATATAAATCAGTCGTCACTCTGACTCGTCTATTACCAGTCCACCGAGTGTTTTCATTATAATTTCTACCAAAATGTGAAAATAATTCGCAGCACCAAAATACTTAAAATAATTATATTGTATTATTTCGACCGACCCCTCCATAGTAATAATCGTTGGTCGTTCAAAAACCGGAGTATTCTCATAAAGAATATCAAAATTTGAGTAAACTTGTTGCAGATCATATTCTTATCATATGTTTAAGGTTTTTAACAAACGTTTATGGGGCATGTCATGGAAGGTTCAACACCATTTAACCACGTATCAGGTTAATTTTATCTTTGAAGAAAATTTTATACAAAATTTTCATCTGCTGGTGTAGTATTCCCAAACCAAATGACTGAGAGACCTTCCATCTAAGGGGATACTCACACTTTCAAGGCCGGTTTCACATTTATTGCCGTTAGACGTTGCATACGTCCCCAAGAACCAACCATTTGGTTTTAATTACCCAGTTGAGATACTTGCACGTTGAAAATACTGATAACTAAGCTTGCGATCTTCATGTAACCTTAACATGCCCGAATATTTGTACATTTTTCCACTGAATTTCATTTATTATCATATTATTTTTACTTTTAATTTTTAATTTTCTATCATGGGAAAATTTGCAACTTGAAAGAAAACCCAGAGACTGGTTGCTTGAAATATTTAAACTTTCCAAATGGCTGATCTAAATTTAGTCCATTTTCAGTTTGGTAGGAATTCTGATCTTACACTATATAAAAAAATCGATAACTTTAAGTGACACAAATAATTTTACAATTATTAAAATAAAAAATACATATATCGATTGTAATATTTTATTCGTCTCAGGTTTCAATATAAAAGAGAATTAGCTCAGCAAGATGATACAAATATTTAATCCAAAATCGTAAATTTTATTATTTCATCTTTAATTTGGATTTTTTAATCTTTTACCATTTGAACCGTACCATAATCCTTCTCCAAGTCTGTGAAAGCGCAGTAGTCTTTCTGGATGGAGAAGATCTAATCCACACATCCCATTATTTTCCTGCATCCCGTAACAATATAACAAGTGAAAATATTATTATAAAGAGTTCAAAGGTAACACCCACTCTCCCACCTAACAAATAAATATGGAAAATCATGTTCTATAATAATATAGAACTGAGTCTGATATTTCAAAATTTCATTATTTGAAGAGGAAATCGCTAGCTACCAATAGCGGTTCTGGTTTCCGATCACGTCTCTATAGTATTGGCAACGATATTCGAGCCACCTGTGCTCGTACTCTATGAGGCTTTAAACACGCCTCTGCGCTCGATAAACCGACTGTGAAATATTCGCGAAGCTCGCTCGCAGCCACATTTCCTTATGAATGAAACATGCGTCTAATAACACCTCGTTCACCGGGTTTGCACTCCGCGTATGATCAAACTTCTTGCATCTGAGGCATATTGCAATATTTCATAACTAAAATATTAAACTGTAAAGATTTCATATACAAGTAGTAATGATGTTAATATATCTTGCTTGTACAACTATGAGGTGTGAGTGAAATGTGATGGTGATCACTTGGATCTATGTTATATAATAGGTGACTAATGCTTTGTTTTAGGGCTTCATACTTTTATTATATTAGCAAATTCAGAAGTGTTTGTAATCAAAATGGTCTAAAGCATCACCTTATTTGACACGACTTTGATCACGACGACCTGAGCTCGTCAGTTTAAGGCGGTTTATCCATCGAGTCTTCTCGTTGGGATAGTACTCAAGAACCTTAATGACAGAGCTATGTTTTATCCGACATCAAAAAAGGAAGAGGTCGTCAGTTTAAGGCGGTTTATCCATCGCGTCTTCTCGTTGGGATAGTACTCAAGAACCTTAATGACAGAGCTATGTTTTATCCGACATCAAAAAAGGAAGAGGTTCTCAATTCGTCGGTATGTTTTTTTATGATTGTTTCTTCAGAACTTTCGACTGGGTGAACCGCTTTGATAATTCTTTTTTTATTTGAAAGCTGTTGCTACAAATAAAAATAACAAAAAAACTATAATCGTTACTAGAATTAGATTAATTAATAAGATTGTTTATTATTGTTAAAAACATTATTGGTGAAGCTCTAAGCATTTAAATAAATAATCTTTCTTTCATATTATGTTTCGGTTTCTTATATGTATCAAAAGCAGTAAGTATTTTTGTTGCTACCTTTTTCTAACATTAAGCATTTTGTATTTAACAACTAACTAGATCGATTTATCGCCCCCGAAATCCCCTGTATACTAAATCTTATGAAAATCGTTGGAACCGTTTCCGAGATTCAGATTATATATATATATTTATATAAAAGAATTACTCGTTTAAAGATATATATATATATCTTATATAGAACAATAAATGAGTTGCGTTTCGTATTATTAACCTCGGCTTAATGAGGTTATCACTTACGACGTGCGGTGTTAAGCACATACCATTTTTTGAGATGAATTTTTTTTAGATGCGTGTGCCTTTTCTGAGGTTGGAAAAAACCATTAAAATCGCGACACTGTAACCGACACCTAGTCTTGCCATAAATACTGTGAAACTAAGAAAAAGAAAATTACTATTGCAAATAACATTTATTACTTTCACATTGTGTTAGTTTAATACATAAATATATAAGAATTTATAATATAAAAAGCTTATTCAATAAGGTCTACATTATTTGTAATACAGTCCTTGAAACGTTGAGGCCAGTTATCAAAAGAAACACGAACTCTTTCTATGGGAAAATTCTTGACTGCCAATCGTACGGACTGTTTAGGAACTCCAAATTATCGTGGCATTTCGAGCAAGCCGGACTCCTAAAACTGACCATAAATCATAATCCAGTGGATTTCGATCGGGTCTTGACGACGGCCAGTTTTCAGCTCTGATGAAATCCGAAACGTTTGTTTCCAATCAAGACTGCATAGACCAAGCTTTATGACCCGGCGCCGAGTTTTGCTGGAAGGAGGAAGGATTTTGCCACCCTATTCATTTAAAAGTATCAGTTAGGACATCACCAGTCTCTTATAGGCTTTATTTTGGCTCTTACTTTGTTTGTTTTTAATTTTAACAGTATTTATGACCAGACTAAGTATGTACTTACATATTATATTATCTACACATACACATGCATGGTGGCATTTTTTTCATAAAAACTGTTGAACTCATGACACTGTTATTATATATACAACAAATATTTTTTGCCAATAAAAAAATTACACGGAATTGTTAAAGTTTTCTCTTCTGTCGGGTCTAATGATATGAACAGACATTTAAAATTGTATATCACGTTTAATTTCGTTATCGCATCTGAAAGGATTCAGTCTTTTTTTTCAAACTTTCATAGCAACAATTACAAAGGGAGTTGGAAAGTTCCAAGTCGTCTCCCAGACTTTCATTTACAAGAATGAATTTTCAAATTGGAATTCTCCCTGAGACATTTCAGTTCAAGAAATTAATAACTTACAACATTTAAACTTATGTAGTTGTATTATATTGCGAGTAGCAAATGAGGAAGTGTCATATCCTTGTATATATTTATAAATATCTTATATTCACGTGTCCCGGTATTTTTTACCAAACTCCTCCGAAGTGGCCGAACCGATTTGTATGAAATTTGAAAAACCCCTAAATATTTTTTTATTATTTGAGATTTTTTTTTATTTTTTTTTTGATTATGATTCAACATTGAAAAATACATACAACTTCAAATTTTTGCCTTTCTACGAACTGGTTGTAGATCGTTTTTGTATCGCGATTTTTATATTATCCTGTTACATCCACAAACCGCTATAGGGTTGCAAGATGGCATTCGAATACAATAATTATAGTATGGTAGGTAGTATATATTTGGTAGGTCTGAGAATGGGTTGCATCTATTTATTATACCCCAAAAATTTTAATTATTATTTTTTTTTAATTACTTCATATGGCAAAACAAAGTTTGCTGGGTCAGCTAGTATTACTATAGAAAGCTTTTAAACAGTGATTGATAAACCAGCAGATTGTAGTTTATAATATTAAGTTACAACATTAAGTAAAATTGCGTGAAGGATAATCGTTTCAATATAAGCATGTTGTTTAGGATTCCATAGCCAAATGGCTAAAAACGGAACCCTTATGGATTGGTCATGATTGTCTGTCTGTCTGTCGGTCCGTATGTCACAGCCACTTTTTTCCGAAACTGTAAGAACTAAACTGTTGATACATCTTAGTATTCGATGAAGATGCCGGCTAGATTATGAGTACCACAACGGTGCCTATTTCTGCCGTGAAGCAGTAATGTGTAAGCATTACTGTGTTTCGGTCTGAAGGGCGCCGTAGCTAGTGATATTACTGGGCAAATGAGACTTAACATCTTATGTCTCAAGGTGACGAGCGCAGTTGTAGTGCCGCTCAGAATTTTTGGGGTTTTTCAAGAATCCTGAACAGCACTGCATTGTAATGGGCAGGGCGTGTCAATTACCATCTGCTGAACGTCCTGCTCCTCTCATCCCTTATTTTCATAAAAAAAACATACATCAAGTAATCCATCCAGGTATGTCCAATTACGTAATGACACTTAAAAATAATTCATGTGCAAAATTTATGCGAGCCAAAGCTAGATTGGTTACGGACAAAGTTTTGTTTGATGTTTCATATTATACAATATTAGACAACTTTCGGAGCAAAGTTAGTGTCGGCTCTTGGGTGAAGCATGTTAGTGTAAATCATTAAATTAGTCTACACCTAGTTCAGATCAGATTCAAGCGTAGCATGAAAATTATTCAGATAATGGTCTGGAAAACTACAAACATTATTCCAGCAAGGACTTGCAAAGTTGAGAATTTCAGTCCACCAATACATATAATAAGCTTATAATTAATAGTCTGAGAGAGGTCGCTGCATTCACAATCTGTGGTATCATTAAAAAAATCATTAATTATGATATAGAAACCTTTACCACACAATTCTTTTGAATTTCGTAATACATTTGTTTTGAACATTTTCTGGGATCTTGTTGTACAAGCATATACATCACCTACAAAAGACTTACTAACTCGACTTAGCCGAGTAGTAGGCATTATGAGTTTATATCTATTCCTGGTGTTAACATGATGGTTATGACAGTTTCTAGCAAATTCACTTATGTGCCTATGTACATATACATATATGAATACATAATATTATTAAGAATATATTGAGAAACAACAGTCAAGATGGTGTATTTTTTAAATGTTTCTCTCAATGATTCTTAAGGACCTAGGTTATAAATAGCGCGAATAGCCCTCTTCTGCAGCACAAAGATTGTGTAATATCGACAGCGTTGCCCCATAGTAATATGCCATAGGAAATAATACTATGTATAACTAAAGTATACTAGTCACGCCGTATCTATGTCAGTGAATTGTCTAATCTTTTTAACCGCGTATGCTGCAGAACTAAGTCTGTTCGCCAATCCTTCAACATCCCCCATTGTAATTTGGAATCCAGAGTAATGCCAAGAAATATAGCAGATTCCACGGGTTTCATCACCTCTCCGCTTAACAAAACGCTTGCATTTACATTTTTGACATTTGATACGGTAAATTTTATATATTTCGTTTTCTTGCTATTTAACATTAGGTTATAAGCGCTAAGTCAATATTCACATCATTTTTCTACACAAATTAATAGGTTAATAAATAATTGTCTACGTAATTTTTATCACGTGTTGAGAGTTTTTTTTGGATGTATTAAAATATATCTTTGAGTTCAGAAACTCCAATAAATAAATATACAATAAATGCGGCTAGTCAGATAGTAATCGAACCAATAGTAAAAATTTATTTCGAAAACCATTGAATTAATAGGGTAAATATAAACATTTTCATGAAGATAATATTATAATGGGTTATAATAATATATGGTTATACATTATTTTATAAGATGCACAAAATTTTTGAATTATTGTTTTCATATTTTTTGAAGTGAAACTTCTTTAGAATCGTTGTGATTCGAAACTTGATTGAACGAAAAAGCGAGACGATAGATACACAAACTGGTAAATACATAATAAAAAACTAATAAATAAATACATTAATTAAGCAAACCAGTGGGAGGCTCCTTTGCACAGGATGCCGGCTAGATAATGGGTACCACAATGGCGCCTATTTCAGCCTTGAAGCAGTAATGTGTAAATATTATTGTGTTTCGGTCTGAAGGGCGCTGTAGCTAGTGAAATTACTGGGCAATCGAGACTTGACATCTTATGTCTCAATGAGACGAGCGTAATTGTGGTGCCGATCAGAATATTTGGGATTTTCAAGAATCCTGAGCGGTACTACATTGTACTGGGCAGGGCGTATCAATTACCATCAGATGAACATACTGCTTGTTCCTTATTGTCATTAAAAAAAACAAATTATAATCATCGTTCACCATATATAATTTATTAATATCGTATCATTTTATTTCAATATATTTATAAAATGATTGAATTATTTGAATGTGATTGTGTTATTATATTCAGTAAGGAAACGTTGAGATTATGCAAGGAGAAGTATCCTTTATTAACAATCATTTGCTGAGCTGTTGTAATAAATACGTCATGTAGGCATATTTACGTTACCAGGGAAGAATCCAATTACGATAACGCTGTTCCTCGCATGAAAATGTCGCATTTATGGTAAAATATTAATGTATTTCAATTTGGAACATCTACGGACCTCCATAAATTTAAGTTACGCCTGAATCTAGTAAGACGACTAAATGTTATTTGAATTGAATGTTATTATTTGTGTATTCCATGATCTAAGTCTATACATTTTATTTTATTTTCTTACATATAATTGACTTTATTTATTTACATCGACTTTACTCACGCTTTATCGGTGTTGGTTTCGGACCATTCGGGGGTCCTTCATCAAGGTGAGTGTATTGGGTTCTCGATCACATCCCATCCCAAACTCATACAAACCTACATATTTCAAATATGGGTAAATTTGCCCGTGCAAAATTTTGTAATATCCGAAAATTGTGATAAATTGTTTAGTATTTAGCATACTTGTCAGCATTAAAAATACTTTATTTAGGCTGGATTAAGTTCTCGACCGACGCGACGGTGAGCGCTGACGTAGCGCGTAATCGTACGCGCTGACCATGCTATGTTTAGTGCTCAGCTGACAGCAAACTTATACGTTTACTGTCAGCTAATTGCAACTCGATTTGGCGTGTACAATTGCAAAGAAAAGTATATGAATTTGTAACCTCTTTATTGTGTGCGCACTACTACCCATATCATGTTTACCCAATTATTAAAGAGCTAATTTAAGGAGAAATTTTTATTATATTAAAAATTGTCAGAACACAAACATTTTTAACGAATTTCGAGTTGGTTTCCCGGTCAGCGTTGCACTGAACGCACTTATGATAAATAAGTCATAGCGCGTCTGACGTACACCGGCCGGACCGATGAGCTCGACCGACGATGCTCTTCAGTGCCACGTAGCTGTACGCGTGTAGGAATTCATCGGCGCTGGACTGTACGCATGCATACATATGTTTTCATTGTTATAGCTACGCTTGAACGACGCATAATATCGAGCACTAAATTTAGCCTGAGATTCAATTGTATAAGCTCAAACCAATCAACTTCGGAGTCGTTAAGAAACTTTCGACAAATTTTCCTGGTAGAACATCAATAAAATAAAACATACTAGAAAGACAACACATCACTAGCGACGTCCGCATGTGATTATTATGTCAGCATTTATTTTTATGATTCTTATCTTTTATTTAATCTAAACTCTTTTGTATAAATCTAATTGTTATGGTTAAAAATCTTAAAAATTAAAATATATTTTATATAAATAATTCCTGATTCAACATATCACATCATCTTCAATAGACATTTGTTTACGTTACTGTTACCGTTACTGTTACTCTCCTCATTTGTTATAAATCCAATTCTCAGAATAAGCGGAGAGATAAAGAGTGAATCCCATAATGGTAGGTGACAACCCAATTACAATAATTTTGGACAGCCATCTACATCTCCAAAAATTATAACTCTATAAAATCATCAATACAAATACCACGATACAAATTATCTTCGTACATGGCGTAGAATAACAAAGACATATTGGAAGATGGAATAGATAGAAGATAAACAAACACCGGGTTAACTTCGATGTGATAAATCCTATGGAAAGCGATTTGCGTTCGTGATTTCTGGAGCTTTGCGATCGTACTTTCTGAATTGTGATCTTCGATTTAATACTTTTTTTATATTATCTGAAATATATATTAATATTTGTATGCCTTACTAAATATAACTTACACTTAATTTTTCTTACTTTTTATTTTTTCTCATTGTGTTTATCGATGCGTCGAATCGTTCATTTAATTATTAAATTAATCTTGGAATGTTTTGATTAGAAAAAAAATTATTTTCATTTTTAGTGTCTGTTAATAAATTTGAATTCAGGTCATATGTCTCACTGTCGTGTACAGAAGAGGCTATTAACCCTCAGGTTCATTCCATCACAATATATTCAATGTATAAAATAAAAAATGTATACAGTGGTACCGGGAACATAATATTAAAAAAAAATAACTTTAATGAAAAGTAAATGCAAATACAAACTAAATTGCTCAATTGTTTCTATTTCTATCTTTCTTGTATCTATTTTGTTATTACATGTATCAATGCTGTCACCAATCACTGGTTGGCTGAGAAAACTATTGAGCCACGCACATTAATAGAATACTTTAAGGGCTTAGATTAAGGATTGGTGTCCGCTGCGATCCTACTAGATATAGAGCAGGCGTAGTCTCAAAGTGCGGCAACTAATACTACGCCCAAGTGAGCGTACTGGAGCCAGTCACCAACAATGTGTGACGTTGACGTGCCACAACTGCCAAAACTTTTTAAAAATAATACTACAAGAAATAATAAGAAAACTTGGATCACATACTATCAGTAAGCATTTTGCATTTTATTAATTTCAACGAAAAAAAACACGAAGCGTACGTAACAAAATTTTAAAGATGCGATTGAGTGTCAAGATGCCACGCACACATGCATCTAATAGTTGCATGAAACGTAAACGTATTTACTAATCAGCACCAGGCCAATAATTAGCAGAGTGAGACAAGTTTCAACACATCCAGCACTGCTCCCCCGAATCAGTCGGGATATTTTTTTTACCTGACTGTAGCAAGCATCAATATTAATATTGTTGTGTTACTTCATTACACGGCTCCTATTTCATTGTTAATTCGTTCAGAGTTCTCTTAGTTTATCGAATATATATATATAGACACTGCGGGATATTTATTTTACTTTTCCACTAATTTATACTTCTAGTTTGGTCTACTATCTTTTACTTTTCTCTAAACAATGAGAGTCTTTATGGACCCTATGTTTTTTTATGACAGTATGGGAAGAGTAGAGCAGGACGTTCAGCTGATGGTAATTGATACGCCCTGCCCATTGCAATGCAGTGCCGCTCAGGATTCTCGAAAAATCCAAAAAGTCTGAACGGCACTACTATTGCGCTCGTCACCTTGAGACATAAGATGTTAATACTTATTTGCCC
>CATIXQ010000764.1:0-11597 GCA_949711755.1 Leptidea juvernica
CCAATCTGCTGACTTGTAGTGCCAAACGCGGCGGGTCGTTGGTGGTCTGCGACGTGGGCGTCGTATAGGCACCACACTCCTGACCAGGCAATGGTTGGACGTTCCGAGAGGGGCGTCGACAATGACCTGGTAACCATCGGGATGTGTAGTCAGCAGAAGATCTAATAAGGACGGCATGTGGCTATCCACATCCGGGAGCCGCGTTGGCGACTCAACCAATTGGGACAGATCGTACGCCAATGCAAAATTATGCACAGATCGCCCTGCGTAGTCTGTGGTACGTGATCCAAGCCATTCGGCATTGTGCCCGTTGAAATCACCCAAGACTACGATTTCAGCGGAGGGGATCTGTGCAAGCACGTCGTCAATTGCCGCTTGAACGCAGCCCATGAGATGATCGGTTTCTGCGTTACCACTATGGGACCTGTAGACACACGCATAGATGCGGACGCGGTCCTCTAAATCTACGCGGAGCCAGAGAGTGGACAGGTCCCTACCCTTAAAATTGCCGAGACGGCGACAGCAGATATCCTCCCTAACGCACACACATACCCCGGCATGAGGCAAAAAGTTGTGCTCAATTTTGTACCCGGGGTACGTTAAATATGACGTATCGCTAGGTCGAGATATCTGCGTCTCCGTAAGGAAACACAAGGCCGGCTGCGCCGTCTCAAGGTGGTGGTGGACGGCGTTTAAATTGGAGTGAATTCCCCTGATATTGCAAAAGTCCACGTTGAGCGTGGAGCGGGGTGCCGTGGTGTTACTGCCTCGTTTGTCCTCGGTCGTGCACTGTTCTGTGCCCACCCCAGAATACGAAGGGCGGCCCGAGCGAGAGTGCTCGGGGAGGGATTCTCCGGCTCTGGTAGAGCCGGTACCCTCCTGGGGTAATATCTTTTTACGGACCGCTCTCATCATTTGTTGGGGAAGGGGGGGGGGGGGAATGGACTCCGGTCCTCGACACTAACCTATGCGAAACATAGCGGCACTAGGCCGCTACTTCACGCCGGTATTCTGTGCGAGTGTGGTAATTAACCCGGACGAGTCTGGCCCGATTGTGCTGACGTCATAAGACGGCAGCGTGACTCTCCCACTTCTAAAAAGCCCTTAGTCGCCTCTTACGACACCCATGGGCCTGGGACTCCCCTATTCTTTTGCGCCCCGGGGAAAGTACAGGGTAAATTATGCTATAAACATCAAATTAAATTATGCTCCGATTTTTAATAGCATTCATAAGAAACAAAACTGTGAAACTTGTTAAATCATAAGTTCACATTAGTTTGTAAGATGTTCAGCATCTAAAAAAGCGCGTACACCTTCCTTAAAGGCCGGCATCGCTCCTGTGATTCTTCTGGTGTTGCAACAGATTGTAGGCGGCGGTGATTACTTAACACCAGGTGACCCGTACGCTCGTTTGTCCTCCTATTCCATAAAAAAAGCATCTTCAACAGCTCCAATGTGGGCGGCGGTGATCACTTAACACCAGGTGACCCGTACGCTCGTTTGTCCTCCTTTTCCATAAAACAAAATCCAATACATGAATCGTGTAGTTTAAATCTCAAATATTTCATTTAAAACACAAAAATAATCTGGATAAATATAAACCATCGTATATAGGATGCATGTTCTCAAGCCCACAAAATGATTCTGTATAATGCAATAACAGTGTATGTTATATAAACCAAATGAATATATTCATGTTACTTTCATAAGATTACACAATCTTAGAAGAATTATTATTTGGTTTCTTATAATATTATATGGTTCTTACATAGATGTTTGATTTAGTATTGAAAAATGTGGAAACGCCATACATATTTAAAAAATAATTGAAGTTCCTTCGAATACTCTTAGATCTTAGTTGGTTTTCATAACGGGGCCAATCTAATATAATGTCCATAAGTACCTGAGGTAACAAACATAAAATATTCATTCCTGGAAAAATGTCGCCTTTTTTAAGTCGGCTAAAAAGTTCACTTATAAAGTATACATTATAAGGCCAATAAAAATATTACACAAAACAATATAACAGTCAAAGTAGTCAAAATATCTATAATATATGTTACCTAATTTAAACGGATAACGTGTCATTTGTATGAAATTGAGAGGAAACCGCACATCTGTTTATGTTCACATTAACTGACCATTAAATTATAATTGCATTTTGAAATACATGACATTCACCAAGTTTTGAGTTGGTTATTACATTGTGGTATATTAAGCCGCAGGCCATAACTATAACCTATTATTAAAGTTGAGCGCCTATGTCTGCCGTGAAGCAGTAATGTGTAAACATTACTGTGTTTCGGTCTTAAGGGTGCCGTAGCTAGTGAAATTACTTGGCAAATGAGACTATGTCGTATGACATCATGTCTCAAGTCGACGAGCGCAATTGTAGTGGCACTCAGAATTTTTGGGTTTTTCAGTAATCCTGAGCGGTACTGCATTTTTATGGGTAGGGCGTATCAATTACCATCAGCTGAACGTCCTGCTCGTCTCGTTCCTTATTTTCATAAAAAAAGTAAAGAGCTTTGTGGTGCTTTTGGTGGTTAAAAAATAGAATTACTCTAATGTTGTAGACTCTTTTTTTTTTTTTTTTAACTTTAAACTTTTCGCTTTTTCATCATGCGCTTACGCCCTTTGCTTCATGTTCACGTATCTTAGATAAAACTCAGGAAATAAATTTCACCACTTATTTTCAATGGTTTTAGAAAATAAGAACTTCTTACTGACAATAACTTTAATAATAATATCAATAATGAAAGCCATAAATTTTCGATACATTTGCATATATTTTACCTAAAATATATGAATGAGCATGAATAAATATAATTTATTTCTATCCATATTATTCTTTCCTTCATTATTATAAGCCTGTAATCATATTATAAATATCACTAGCTGCCCCGACAGACGTTGTTCTGTAGATAGTAAAAAAACAACTGTTTTATATTTCAAAACATCAAAAATTATTTCGTAAATATGCTCCCTGTTGTTAGAATGAAATTGTTTCACAGCGGAACTGTCAAACCGTGCGTCACTAAATTCTCTCATAGGAAATATGTCCATACAAAACAAATATTGAAAATAAAAATATTTATGGGTCCCAAATCGAAATAAAAACTACCCTATCTCTCAAGTTGGACCAAACTGCACTCCATGAAGTAATCACCATTAAAATCCGTTCATTAGTTTAGGAGTCCATTGAGGACAAACATTGTGACACGAGATTTATATATATTAAGATTATTTGACTGTCTTGTCAAAATTTTTCCAAGACAATCGTTCTTAAGCGCATATATTCAATGTTATTGAAAATATTCAGGCGGTTTAAATGCGTGGTAATTTTTTTACTCCAATACAATGTAAAAGTGGCAGCATATCTCCAAGATCGTCCAAAACCAATTTACGTGAGTGCCATTAAATATTTTATTAATTTGTGAAAATATCAATAATATTATAATAATCAATATGTATATGGAATAATAGTTTAGTAAATTATTTTAATTTTTGTGTGTTATTAAATAGAGAAAAATAAATAATTTTAAGATATATAGGTAGTTGTTATTATTTTTAATTTCTGTTCTATTATTAATTAATGTAGCATGTATGTTTTTTTGTCTGTTATAAGAATAGTATTCCTCTTATTATCTTAGGAAAATTTTGTAATTCTTTTTAATAAAGTTTCTGAAATCTGAAACCTAATAAAGTATCAATCTATTGAAAGTTCTCTTTGTAGTAAATAATAAGTATAGTTTCTACTCACTAATAGTGCAACTTTAAATAACAACAAAAAAAATTCTAATTCACATTAAAAAATATTTAACATACTTAGAGGCAAATGCAAAATATGCAAACAAGTTGTTATAAAAATGCCTCGAGGAACGGCTGGAAAAAACGCAAACAAAGCACGGAGGTACAGTAGTTAATGAAATCTCACATATTTTCAATGTGAAAGCCTAATTGTGGAACATATTTTGTTGTGCAACATTCCTCTGGCACAATAGCCTATTTCAATTTGAAAGTCGCAATCATGCGAAATTCCACCTTAAAATCCAATGTGACTGAAGAAGTAAAAGTGATTTGGTTTATGTCGCCATCAATAAAAATGTTCATAAGAGCTAAGTAAGTATCAACAAATGATACCTTAACGACAGCATCACCGCGAGATTGGCATAGACTGCATACCAGTAGGAGGCTCCTTTGCACAGGATGCCGACTATATGCGTACCACAACGGTGCCCATTCCTGCCGGGAACAGTAATGTGTAAGCATTACTATGTTTCGATCTGAAGATATGTCATCACTGGTAAGACACACTGGTTGAAAACCTTCGTATTCAGACAGTTAAGACTGCAAACATGTATCTTTACTTAATTATAAATTGTGTAAATTTTATTAAAATTATATAAAATAAATAAACACTTATACACCTAGATTACACGTACGTTTTTAGATATTCTTTTAATATCAAACTTTGTTAACTTTGCGGGAAAATAGATCGTGTGAGATATTAAAAATGTTGCGGAGAAACTTCTGAAGCTCTTTTGAAGTGGAAAAACCAACCACCAAATCAACATTCTGTCATAGTTTGACTATTTTATGAAGTTTGAGATGATTTTTCTATTTAAAATTCCTACAGAAAATTCCATATTCTGTTTTAAATCTGATTTGCTCAAAATATATCGTTTTAATATAAAATAAATAGCATTCAATAAATAATAGTGAGATAGAGGTGTGTGTTAGAATTTTTTTGGAACCACAAAGTAAATACGAGCTGATCTAGTTTTGTTTTCTTAATCTAATCAATATTCCATGATTAGATTAAGAAAAACAACAATAAGAATATCTTTTTACAAATGGAAGACTTCCTCGTGGCATAAAACCAATAGTTAAGTGCCAGGCCCAAGTGGGTGTTGTAAGAGGCGACATTGAGCATTTAGGAGGCTTCTTTGCACAGGATGCCGGATAGATTATTGCTACCAAAATGGCGCCTTTTTCTGCCGTGAAGCAAAAAGCATTATTGTGTTTCTGTCTGAGGGGCGCCGTCTCTAAAGAAATTACTGGGCAAATGAGACTAAACATCTTATGTCTCAAGGTGACGAGCTCAATTATAGTGCCGCTCAGAATTTTTGGGTTCTAAAGTTAATAAAGATGTTAACTAATCACAAGAAACTCAGGTAAAAATGCTCCAACGTATTCTATAGTTGCACGTTGGTGTGTCGAATTGAAACGTTGAATTACATCTATCTAAGATGAGCATGACTGGGATCGCCCACCCATCTATAAGGTACAAATGTATTGACCAGAGAGATAGTTTTCTTTAACAATTCTATATATTTTCAAGGTTGCAACGTTATTTGAAAGAAAGAGATTTGAAGAAGATGAAGTTATAGTCACTGCTGTACTGTATTTTTTGGTGTGCAGGTTGAAGAGTTTTTAAGAACGTATCTCTAAGAATAAAGACAGTACAATTGATAAAAGTCAATTTATTGTAAAATAAAATTAGGTTTTTTTAAGAAAAGGGAGGACAAACGCGCGTACGGGCCACCGTGTGTAAAGTGCTCACCACACACATTCTCTTGTAACACCAGAGAAATCACAGGAGCGTTGCCGGCCTTTAAGGAAGGTGTAAGCGCTTTTTTTGAAGATACCCATGTCGTATCATCCCGGAAACACAGCATAAGGAAGCATTCCACAGCTCTTTTGTACGTGGAAGAATGTTCCTTGAAAACCTCACTGTCTTCACATATCCAGATGGTGGGGATGATTGTGGAGTAGCGTGGAATGCGGCGGAAGGAATCAAGTGAATTTAATAATAGTTACCGGATTATAATTTATTCATGTGAAAAGAATTAATAAATTAACAAAATCGTAAGCAAGTTCGTTGCAATAATCCATGAAATTAACACACATTTCTATGATTTTAAAGTATTAAGCGGCATTAATCAAAATTGAATCCATTATTACCATTTCTCTTGATGCGTTAAACAAAGAGTACGTTATTAATTATATTTATTCAGTTCAATACGCATATTGTATTATGTTTAATGGCTGATTTTGTTGAAGATAAATTTATATAATAGTATGATTAATATGATGCTCGTAGGATAAATAAGTAAAGTGCTGTAATCCTGCCTTTGTATTTTTTTTTCTCTTTATATTGAAGCTATATTTACTATGGAGAAGTTGAGTAACTTATTATGATAGAGATATTTTATATTATGCTTTAAAAGTTGTGTTCTCAGTGTAATATTTTTCTATAACAATATACAGCCTGATACAAACCCGGCCTCCAAGGCCCCCGCCCGGCTTTTGCTGTAAAAGCCTTTAGGGCACAAAGGAGGTTTTTAGTCGGTAGGTCGGTAGGTTACACCCGAGCCTGACATATATAGTTTTGGGGTCTTCAATAGATAAATGTATTTACCAACTCAAAAAAAAAAAACATTTCATAGTATTATGGACTAGTACTATTGGTGTTATTATATTACTGCTGCCAGTATTCTTGGTACGCTTCCCCGTTATGATAGTTTTAATTTTATGTAGTAATAGTATTGCAAATATTATTATAAGATTTGTTTTGTTTTAATGAATTATATCATTAAGCTGATTAAATGATATTTATAATGGGTTGAACAAACAATATCTATTGCAAAACTTAAATAAAAATAAAATATAATGGAATGGGAATACTAGTGGGAGGCTCCTTTGCACCGGATGCCGGCTAGATTATGGGCAGCACAACGGCTCTGCCGTGAAGTAGTAATGTGTAAACATTATTGTGTTTCGGTCTAAACTCGCTAAACGTCCTGCTCGTCTCGTATGTAATTTTAATAAAAAAAATGTTCCATAGTAAGATTTATAATCTTTCATAATATTAATATTTCTCAAGGCACAGTGAATTGTCTTGAGTTTTATATGATATACGTGTTTACGAAAATCTTAAGTTCAAGATTCCAAGTTGCAATTTCATGGCATAAACATTATAATTTATAGTGACCCGACCCAGCTTCAAACGGATGTTCAGAAAAACGCTGAAAAATGTGCAGTCTATTTTGTGTTTGTAGCTGTGACTGGTCGTTACAACGTTACGTTACACACATAACGAATATCTATCGATAAAGCACTCATTGCTCAAGTGTTAGCCTGCAACGTTAAAAGTATCGCTCGTTATAACCTTTCAAAAATATTGCAAGTAACGCAATTTTTCATTTAAATTTATTTAATTCTCCTCTTAAAGGCATAAAAGTCATTTGTTTTCACAAAATTTATTCCTTTACATTTCTTTTTGATGTCATTTCTAATATACTAGATACTACTACTGTTTCGGTAACAAATGGCATCTTGTTACACCATTCATTAATTAAAGATTTCGCATACGTAATGTAAGCTATGTATGTGCTTTTGTACTTCGACAGTAAATTGCAAAATATTGCTTTTTTTCTACTAACATAAAAACTTTCATAAAGTTTACATTACACCTTTCATGAACAATTATCTTACAAAAATTTAAAATAAATAGAAATTAAAATCAAATACGTGGTAAACCACGGACAACGGGTTGCGTTTTTGCTTAGAACTATGTTATGATTCAACGACTTCGGAACTATTTGTCTATGAATGCTACTTAAATATTCTTAAAATTATTATTGCTTGCAACAAGTTTCGATTTAATAATTTGTGGGTGTCCATGAATGAAAAATATACTTCCGCAGAATTGCAGCATGATTCACACGCCATAATCTTCATCACTCTGATGTGTAGCTTTTATTAATTTTATTTTTATTCAAATAAAACAAATCTTATAACTGTATTTATTACGGGGAAGCGTACCAAAACCGAAATAGCTGCCAGCGCTAGGGTTTGCAGTAGCCTTATTGAGGCGCGAAGATAGTACTTTATATAATCTCCACGCCTCTGAGCCCCACGGCCCCAAGTAACTGGACACCAAACGGCACAAAGATGTATGACTCACTGAGACTGACATATTTGCAACGCTTGCTGTCTTCGGCAGTCGAAGCACCAACTGACGTAGCCCGTACATAAGAAGGAGCCAGAGTGTCGCAAGTCGCGTCTCACACCAGCGCCCTTCCTCGTGCCCAAGCCATCAGGTCATTCCATCAGAACGCTTGCCATCGCGGTGGGTAATAATTGGCTTTAAAACAGCTGATTTATTATGGAAAAGAGGACCAACGAGCCTAAGTGCCACCTGGTGTTAAGTGATCACCGTTACCCACTTTCTCGAGATAATTTGATCACTTTTCTCTCTGGTATATTAAGAGCAGCAAATGAACTACGGATGTCTTCATTAATGGTGGCGTGACGACCGAATTTATGAATTTATTAAGAAGTATTTTAACTTTCATTCACTTCCCTTACCTCCATTCTATAACTTTTACCTAAACGATGGATTTGATACAAGCCTAAACAGCCGGCAGCGCAAAGGATTTTCTACTCTTCTAACACCCAGAAGCTTATCACTTTCCATTACCTTCCCAGTATGAGATTTAAAAAAATAATAAACTGTGATAGCTACAATTTACGTAACATATAATATGATGGCATAGGACCCACCCCTTTAGACAAATTACTATAATAAAGTAACTCAGGCATCCTTCTCGAATATTCTGAAAATCCCAACAGTATAATATTATTATCTTTGTACGTACAATAATGATCGGAATACATAATACAGTCTCTTGTAAGGGTTTGACAGTAGATCAGGGTTTAATGTAATTTGATTTCCATGTCGGTTGACCACAGGCGTGTTGTGTATTTGTACGACGTAAACCAACAAGCATCTGTGAAACCCAATGTCGATTGTGGATTAACTGATTGAGGTTCGCTTGTTGTATTAAATTTTATTGAAACAATATTAAATCTTTTTTATATATTATCATCAATGAATTTAGAAACAATAATTACATATGTAGCCCTACTCTTGACCAAATTTTTTTTTATTGAAAAATTTATTTTATTTTTACTCGCCAAGTAGATTTGTATAAGTTGAATTAGTAGCGAACATTAGTTTAAAAATTAATTATTTTCCCTTCCCATTATTAGTTTATAAACTAAAGGATCAATATGAGATTTCAGTGGGAGGCTCCTTTGCGCAGGGTGCCACCTAAATTATGGGTACCACAATGGCGGCTATTTCTGCCGTGAAGCAGTAATGTGCAAGCATTATTGTGTTTCAGTCTGAAGTTCGCCGTAGCTAGTGAAATTACTGGGCAAATGAGACTTGACATCGTATGTCTCAAGGTGACGATCGTTATTATTGTATTTCCATTCAGAAATTTATTCAAGGGGTTTTTTCAAGACTCCTGAGCGGCACTAGACTGTTATAGGTAGGGCGTATCAATAACCATCAGCTGAACTTCCTGCTCGTCTCGTTCCTTATTCTACTTTATTCCCGTCCAACAATGGTGAAATAAATTAAATGAATAATTAAAATTCGTCTATAACTGATATTACCCTCTACTTTTTGACATAGTAGTATATCAGATGTGATCTACGTACCTTAATTAGTAAGCTATAGTTTTTCAGATATGCTATATAGATATGCAATAAAATTCTTAAGACAAATCTAACGCACACCAATGGTACTTGAATTTGAAAACACTGACAAATAAACTATTTTTCATTAAAAAGGGATAAGCCTGATTATACTTTAATACAGGACTTGATTTTATGGAACCTTTATAATAAGATTATATCCAAAATTTTCAAGCTGGCACAGATTTCATTAAAGTTTGGAGGACAGACACCATAATATCTGCTTACGTTCGAAATGTCGACATTTTACTCTCGTTAACTGTTTTCACAAAATAAATGAATTAACAATAAGTAATGTGAATACAATAATATTATATTCAGACACTAACATTAAATTATAACGCATAAAGCATTTTAATTATTTATTTAATTTATTGTGGGGGACCTAGTGCTCTGAGAAAGGCTGGATCACGTGGTGTTTCTTTGAGACGTCGCTTCATTGTGTGTCTTCTACCGCATTTATCACGGGGAGTGTTCCGAAGAGCTGTTTCACCTGATTCCTACAGCCAAATTTCATCTTCGTACGACACGCCACAAATTAGGATATCATCCCCACCATCTAGATGTCCTCCACAGTGCGGTTTTAAAGGTTTTCAAAGCTGTGGAATGATCTTCCTTGTATGGTGTTTTCGGGACGAAACGACATGAGTTCATTCAAAAAAAGCGCATACGCCTTCCTTCCGGCAACGCTTCTGTGATTCCTCTAGTGTTGCAAGAGAATGTGGGCGGCGGTGATCACTTAACACCAGGTGACCTGTACGCTCGTTTGTCCTCCTTTTCCATAAAAAAAAATATTATATTCCTCACTGAATGTGGCTCTTTAATGTGTAAGTGCGAGTCGGACTCGCCTATGAAGGGTTCCGTAGCAGCAAGTAACATAAACGATTTATGACGTATAAAAAAAAACTACTTACTAGATCTCGTTCAAACCAGTTTTCGGTGGAAGTTTGCATAGTAATGTACCTCACATATTTTTTTTTAGTTTTATCATTCTCTTATATTTTTAGAAGTAACAGGGGTGAACACACACATTTTATGACTTTGGAAGTGTCTCTATTTAGCTTTTAACTATTCAGTTTAGAAAAAAAATGATAGTAGAGACCTCAATATAATTTTTGAAGACTATCCATACATGGACCCCACACGTATGGATTTGTTGAAAAAAAATTTTTAGTTTCAGTTCTAAGTATGGGGAACCCCCAAAGTTTATTGTTTTATTTCTATTTTGAATGAAAATCTTGATGCGGTTCACAGAATACACCAACTTACCGAGTTTCAACAGTATAGATCTTATAGTTTTGGGAAAAAGTAGCTGTGACATGCGGACGGACAGACAGACAGACAGACATGACGAATCTGGGTTCTGTTTTTTGCCATTTGGCTACGGAACCCAAAAATTGGTGATGTTTCAATCCTGACGTGTTAAACAGCGAAGCTATTTAAATGACTGAATCAAGTGCTTAACAACGTTTTCTTAATCCTATTGACACTTTGATAGTTCTGTGCGAATTATCCACGCCTCTGTCACTCATTGACTACGGTCAGTAAGTACGGTAAGTATAGGAACTAGCAACGATATTTACCCTGCATTACTTTTTATGCATAAAATTTTACTAAATATAATTTTGTGCATTAAAAAAATTTTAACAAAAAACAACCGACTTCAAAGACACAATTCCAAAACAACTAATGCAATAAGCACTAAAAAGTATAAAAATAATTGCGTATTTTAATACAATTTAATTAATTAATATAATTCTTGTTACGATTATTGTTATTTTTGGAATCGGTGTCCTTCAACCTGAAACATGAGAACAAGCAATGGACTCTATCCAATGTAATTTTATGAACAAATACTATTTAAATAAAAATAAACTGTTTGCATTATAAAATTAAATCGAAGTAATTTCATATAACGTTTTTCTTGAAATGTAAGTTAAAAAGGGATTAATTTAATATTTAATATCTACCAGTGGGAGGCTCACAGGAGGAGCACAGGATGCCGGCTAGATTATGGGTACCACAACGGCGCCTATTTCTACCGA
>CATIXQ010000765.1:1172-11596 GCA_949711755.1 Leptidea juvernica
TTTAATCTTAAAGCAATCTTATAGGCTTGCACAGCTTGAATAAGATTTTAAAATCAAATCAACTACAAAATTCCTAATATACTTAATTATTTCACATATTTTTATTAAAAAATAACGATAGTCTGGAATCGAATAATATCTATGTCTAATTTGTCTATTGATATAATGATCGGGTGTTATTTGAACAAATGTCTAGAATAATGGGTTCTGATCTTCGGCAAAGTTGTCTAATATTTATGTTTATTTGAGACAGCAAAGCGGGAGAGTCTTAAGTTTGAATGTAGTACTTTGTGGAAGGTTAACAAATCTTGTTGTTTACGACGAATATAGAGTGCACTATAAGTATAATAATCTAATATAACTATAATATGTTTTTTCATATTAATAGGAGTAAAAACGCATCACCTCGTGGTAACTATCGTGCATGCTATAAGTATCTCCAGAGCAACAAGATAATTGTCAGCCTGTATGAGTTAAATCTTTTTTACACGCTTTTTATTAGCGTCACATGTATGTATGTATATTTGTTTGTAACCGACTCATTTTGGCGCGATTTTGACCAACTTTAAACGGCCAGATTTCGTTCAAATTTCGTAGATTTATCGAGGACCGAGGAGGACATTAATTTTATAAAATAATTCCATAATTCAATTTGCAAAATAAGATTTTTGTTAATTTCTCGTCGATAAGGCATAAGTCGATATCGTCGATAGGAATTGATGTTCATTTTAAATTTCAACCAGAATATTTTCAACCAAAGCGTTTTTTTTAAACTATTTTTTTAAGGTACTGTGACGCGTACTTGTAGGTGATACATGTTGACATTGAAGATCAATGAAATATATTCACCATTCTTATATTAAATTTAAATATCAATATTTAAAAATTATATATAATGACATACAAACTTTTTTCGTTGTGACAATACGACATGCGTACTTAAAAAAAGCGCGTAAAGACATTCTAAACGCTCCTGTTATTCCTGTGGTATCACAAAAGGCTGTCTTTTGTATTCATTTACATTTACTTTTTTGACTTACTCGTGTAAGGCATTGACTATTTGACGTTTGAGTATGTTAGATGCATCACTTTACATATTATATTGTTATGGAAATGATTTGTAAAACGATGAAAATGTGCATCTTGATTTAAGAGAGTCTTTCTTGCTACTTCTTCTCATTAGCTCAACCATTTACGAAGTAGCAGTAGATTCAAAAATATTTTTTTTTTAATTGATATTCATTAGTGTCATTTTCTTGACGTACATGAATAAAGTGATTTTGATTTGATGTGTGGCGGTGATCACTTTACATCAGGCGACCCATACGCTCGTATGTCCTCCTCTTCCATACAAAATATGCTCATAGAAAATGTAGATATACGTATCTACATGTAACAACGCAAAATACATGGATATTCTTTAACAAGAGACTACAGACTACAGTTTGATATACGAAGAAGAAATTGGGAGACTACAAGACAGGACGATAAAGTTATGTAAGGGTTCTGTTTTTCATTTTGATGTGTGATGAACAAATTATGAGATATAAATTGAAAAGCTTTACTTCTATTTAGTAATTCCCGCAAAGATTTAGAGATAGATGACAAACTTGTAGTATTAGGTTCTAATATTTCCTACATCCATTTCTGATCCATTCTTGTTATGATAACTCACGATTTAAATTTTGTTCAACTCGTGCAAATAAAATATTACTCAATTTTATCATATAAATCACACACGCCATTCGGCTCGTGTTACTAAATGCCAACTTTAGTTAAGCTGCGATATATAACACTCTCTAAAATTTTTTGATATATTTATAACAAAACTGACAGCAACTTTTTATAAAACATTTTTATTCAAGTTTGTTTTTACTCTTTTATCTATATTGACAAGCAATATGATTGAAATCATTTAACTTTCAAAAATTGGATTAATAAATAACTGGCACTCCCAGTTGACACAGCTTGAATTTTTTTATGAAAATAAGCGATGAGACGAGCAGGACGTTAAGATGTTGGTAATTGAAACGCCCTGCCCATTACAATACAGTGCCGATCAGGATTATTGAAAGATACAAAAATTCTGAGCAGCACTACAACTGCGCTCTTCACCTTGAGACATAAGATGTTAAGTCTCATTTGCCCACTAGATACGGCGCCCTTCAGAGCGAAACGCAGTTATGCTTACACATTACTACTTCACAACAGAAGAAGGTGCCGTTGTGGTACCCATAATCTAGCCGGCATCCTGTGCAAAGGAAGGCCCCACTGGTAAATACTAAGCCGTTGTGTCATACATTGCCGAAGGCCTTCGCGACATCGAAAAACACGGCTGCGTGGTAGCGTGGAATTGACGCCGTATGAGGATGTACTCGGTGAGTCGGTGAGCCTGCTGGGGACACGAGTGAGCGTTTCTGAACCCGAACGCGATGTAATGATTAAGACGCGCGAGAATTAGTCTTTCTTAAAATTTCCTGATTGAATTAATTAAGCTCATGGGTCAATAACTACTCGGGTTAGTTTTTGATTTATTGGCATTTGGGATGCCGATAACAATGGAATCCTTCCATTGTTCGGGGAATGTGCTATTTTTCAAAAGAATATTAAAAATTGTAGCCAATAAAGTTATAAGCGTGGAAGGCAGGATTTCAAGAACCCTATTATTTATAGTATCTGGCCCTGGGGCCTTTTGGAGTGAAGCTCCTTATTAATTTGTTTCACCTTTTTCGTAAGACGTGGGTTTTATTACATCGCCTGAAGGGATGAGAGCGGAGCGACGTTCATCTTCGTCAACGTGGGTCGGGTCAGATGATGTATTTGGAGAGCACTGACTCTCGGGACTGTCGGTGAGGCATTCAGCCTTCTCATCGTCATCGAACGCCGGCTGCATTCCCGGTCTATCCAACGGAGGCATGACTGTGGATGACTCCTGTTTGAACGCGCGAGGCAGTTTCCAGCCGGCCAGTCTGTGATGGCAGGTTGCCCAGCAAGCGGTTCCAACGTTCGCCGCAGAGTTCCGCGATTTTTTCCCATACTACGCGCTGTAGATAGCGGAGGTGATGATCGGTCTTGCGCTGCCCTCAGCCATTCAGTCATTCCGGTGGTCTTGACCAGATCAGTTGGATCTACAATATATTCCTAATTCCGAACCTAATTCTAACTATTTATATATGAGTAATAATAATAAATGCACGAGCATATCCGCGGCAACGCAGGTTGAATCAATGTAAATTATTCATGAGACATATTTCAGACTGTGTTGTTCGGAATCCGTTATGATGTATTCTTTACCATGAGACAAAAAACCTCATAAATTAGAATAATCAGTTCTCATACATTATTTTACTTACAGTATGATATGGAATGGTTTCTTTTAATAAATATTTAATTATTCACATTTATACTTCTTCAGCTACTAAGCAATTTGTTTTTTGGATTAAAATGATGAATATAAAATATGAAAGGTAGTAAGCGCACCTGTTTTTTTGGTATAGTTGGTTTGGCATGGCATAATTATATCAACGCCAACACTATTTTTCTGCAATATCAGAGGAATACATTGTCATTAATAAAAGTGCGGGAACTGATGGTATACCTCCCGTATTCTATAAAAATTGTGCTGCGGAATTATCGATACCTTTATCAATAATATATAATAAATCTCTGAGGGATGGTATATTTCCAAGTGAATGGAAAAAAGGGAAGGTGGTGCCTATATTCAAGAAGGGTAATAAATCGGATATTAAAAATTATAGACCAATTACTGTACTAAGTACTCCTGCCAAAATATTTGAATCTTTTGTCTGTTCCCAAATCTCATGGGAAACTAAACATTTAATAAGTGAAAAACAACATGGTTTCGTTAAAAAACGTTCAACCCTTACAAATTTGATGTGTTTTACTGATTCTGTTATAACTGAAATGAGCAATGATAAGGAGGTTGACGCTGTGTATACAGATTTTAGTAAGGCGTTTGACAAAGTCGACCACACCCTGCTAATAAAGAAGCTAAGAGATGCATACTGCTTCTCAGAAAGTGTATTGGTGTGGTTAGAATCATATTTAGCTCATCGACCACAAGTAGTTAAAATAAGTGGGTATCAATCGAGAGAATTTCAACAAACATCTGGTGTTCCTCAAGGCTCTAATTTGGGACCATTATTGTTTACACTGTTTATAAACGATATTTCCAAGAGTATTCAAGAATCAAATTACGAGTTATATGCAGATGACTTAAAAATATATCGTACAGTTACTTGTTCAGAGGATCAAACGAAACTACAGAATGATATCCATAGTGTAATGTTATGGTGTAAAAATAATTTGATGGAACTCAATGCGTCCAAATGTCATTTTATAAAATTTTCTAGGGAACGAAAGAAATTGGAGAGTAAATGTCATATTGATGGCATACAAATAAATCAAATAAACCATATCAATGATTTGGGTGTCATTTTAGACGAGGAGTTGAGATTTGATAAACATATTGACAAAATAGCTCACAAAAGTTTTAAAATGCTTGGGTTTTTCTTACGTAACACCAAGGCTTTTACATCAATTCCTACGCTTAAAATACTATACTATTCCCTTGTAAGATCTCAGGTTGAATACAATTCGGTAGTTTGGTGCCCCTATTACAAAACGTACATCACTAGGATTGAGTCAGTTCAAAAGAAATTTATATCCAAATTGAGTTATGTCACTAATAATTACACTATTATAAGTTACAAAGACAAATTAAATTTTTTCAATATGAAAACTTTAGAATTGCGAAGAAATGCGTCACAAATTCTTTTCTTATATAAATTATTAAATAATCAATTAGACTGTCCATTACTTCTATCTAAGATTGGATTATGTGTACCACCTTATCCTTGTCGTATTAGTACATATCTGCCAGTACATGTACGATTCTTCAGAAACAATTATGGCTCAAATTCACCTATCCAACTTATCTCAAAATTATATAACAGTAAATTCCATAGTAATAGTAGTATAGATATAAATTTTAATACATTTGGAATTTTAAAAAATACGCTTTTGAACCCTTATAATTTGGATGTATAAAATTATAGTTTTTAGTAATAGTAAACACATATTGTAGTAGTATTACTTAACTTACAATAATAAATGAAGGCAACGCTGTGCATACCTATAAGTTAGATATACAAATATAAATATAAGAAATTTTATATTATAAGTAGTCATAATATTAATTGTGTGTCTAGTTGGTAAGCCTTTTCTAATAAATAAATAAATAAATACACTGGTTAATACCAGCCTTTTTTGCAGGTATCCATGTCGTATCATCCCGAAAGCAAAGCGCAAGAAAGCTCAATCCATAGTTTTATTCTACCTGGCAGAAAATCCGAAATCTGCACTGTAGAGGAACAATACATTTAGATGATAAATATGATATTCAAATTTGTCGCGTGACATACGAAGATCCAATTAGGCGGCATATAGCAGGCTTATAGATCAAACAGCATTTCGTAACATTTTATGGAAAAAATATTGAAATTAAAGACGAGCTTTTGTATCAATTTATTAATGTTTAGAAAAGTAATAATTAAATAGAAAGATGTAGGCTTAGCGGCTTTATTAACATTCATGATTTCACACTTTTAAAAACAAATAAATAAAACGTAAAGATATTTATCTTATTTTTTATAAATTGATCAAAACGATGATTAACACACAAAAAAATTAAGAAAAATTCTTTTTGTAAAAAAATCTTACATAAATAAAAATATAAGGGAAATTTTATAAAATCGATTTATGCCTTACATCTCGGAAAATGCGTTAGTCTAAGTATTAATCATCGTTATAAAATCTATTTCATTGCACAAGTATAGCTGTTCAGTCAAAAGATGATTATAAAAAAACGTAAACTGAAGTAATTACTTAAACTCCTTGAAACGCATTTCTTGAACTCTGCTAAGCGGATGTCCCTGGGCGTCTTTTTTTTACTTTCCATTTGGGAAGACACTCGCACGTTTGCCCCTAAAATAAAAAAAGCGTTAATTAAAAGCGGGATCTTTTATAAATATTATTTACCTAGTTACAAAAAGGATGTAAATACTACGCAATTAGAGACGCGAAGTAAAAATTACAATTTAGTTTAGTATGACACATGGAGTCATTTGACATAAGTTTGAAATAGTAATTACAATATTATGGTGACGAAGTATAATCCAGCTAAGTTTGAAAGCTAACAGTTGTTTAAAACGTAGTGGATTTCGATTATCTCCGTTTTTTACAAGTTTATAGCCATCATCTGTCAATCTATCATTGACTGCACGTTTCATACAATCGAAAAGTGAATCGCTTTTTTCTTTAAGTTCCGCTAGGCTGCCACGTTACTGCTAAATACGCAAGCATTTTTATTGTAAGAGAGATTAGAAATCAACACCAATCATAGAGTTTAATTAATTATTAAAATAGTATTTGATGTACCCAAGAGTACATAAATAATACTAGTAATCAAATTGTCAACAGTAGTATCAAACAACAAAACATTTAACAATTTAATGCGGCATTGAACATAATTTATGCATAATAAATTTTGCTTCTAGCATTGAATTAACATAATTCACACAAATTGCAGGTAATTTGTATTCATTAATATTCAACGATGTATTAATATAGCAGCGCTATCTTTTGCAAATGAGCTTAAAATTATTAAAATACTCCAAGATCATAATATTTCATTCTTACTTCAATAATTGAAAAATAGATAATGTATTATAATATCTATGTGTTTCGATGGTACTGTACTTTATATTGTTCTTGAGTAGTATGTTCTAGGTTAATTTCAATATGATTTGTATAGTCTAATAAATATAGGGAAATCTATTGAAATTTGGGAATTTAAGAAATATAGAATATATTTTTTGTATAATATCGCCGGTGATTAAATATTTCCTGCATTCAAAAATTCAAAAATTTCTTGTGCGTTTAGATTAATTTGGTATTTATGTTTACTCAAGAGCTTCAATGCATTCTTTATTAAATTTTGAAGTGAATAATTCTTTAGCAGCCTTGACCACTTTTCTTGGGATGGCTAAAAATATTTGAAAATGCACAATGTTAAAGTTTTCACATCTCCCAGAGTGCAACCCGTTATTTTTTTTTTCATCAACAAATAAAACGACGGCGACGAGGCGACTGTACTAAAGTGTATTCGATGCGTCAGTACAGAATGTGATGTATAGAAATAAAACTGTATTTAACTAAGGTTAAATCTTGCAGCAGGAAAACTTTTCAAAAATGTACAGCTACTAACCTCATTTTTAACAAAGTATTTGAGAACATTTTAATGAATCTGAATATTGAAAAGTACTTTTCAACTTTCTATAATCGAGTTATATTTTTCTTTTAAAAAGTTAGACAATACCTAATGAGAGTTAGTAGAATTAGCTTTTCAATAATATTTTGAAGAGTTCGGTGAGCAATACTTTGTTCAGTAAGAAATTGCGCCTTTAAAAATATTATATATTTTTAATATATTACCAATTATTATAAAAATTAGTAACTCATGAAATTGTAACAAAATCAAATTCAGTAGCTTGACTGATACATAATTAATATCATTTGGCGGGCCGCCAAGTCATGGCCCATTCATAATAATAAATATATTATTTTCAAGAATTGGCTGCCGTTAGTGCTTCATTTAATTAATTATAGTCTGCCACGGTGTCTTATCTAGTTTATATAATGTTAAGGTTCACCTCTTAGATTAGGGATTGGTCTTCGCTTTAACTAGTATACCGCACTTCCTAAGAACAATAGCTTTTTTATTACGGCAACTATTAGATACTTGTGTGCGTGGTATATTGACACTCAATCGGCATCGTTCAAAATTTTGTAACATATGCTTCGTGCTATTTTACATCGAAGTTAATAAAATACATATTACTTAGTGATCCAGTGTCTACGCAACCTGGAATTTTAGTTTCAATTATTAGCAAAGTTTAACAGAACATGTGGCAGGTCATCGTCACCATTGTTCAAGATTGGCTCGAGTACGCCTACTTAGCCCTAGTATTAGTCGCCGCACTTTGCAACTACGCCTGCTGTATCTAGATCGATCGCAGCGGAGACCAATCCCTGATCTAAGGTTAACCTAAACGAATTATTTTGAACAAATAGTTTGTTTCACAAAAGAGTCTAGTATGTTGTTTATAGAGTAAGTTTGCAGCAGTGGATGACTTCTTAGTACCTAGAGGATTCCAGCTTTAAATTGCCAGTACTGTTTCTGTTTCCGTTTGAAAGGTACCGTAGCTTGTGAAATTTCTGGGTCTTTTTTACATCTGAAAATGCAACTGCTGTGATGTAATTACTCTTCAATTTAAAAATATGTTTCTTACTATAAAACCCTTTTGTATTTAACCACAAATTTAAAATGATAAGCAAGAGGTAATAACATATTTTATGATCAACCGGCTGAGTTTTATTGCGCTCTGTGTATAAATACATTCGTAAACGAATGCGAAAAATATATCGCAGAACCAATCTCATTTTTACCATATTGGCTATTGATTTTTGAAAACATCTTTAACAAATGAAATGTAAATTACCAGTGGGAGTCTCCTTTGCACAGGATGCCGGCCAGATTATGGGTACTACAACGGCGCCTATTTCTGCCGTGAAGCAGTAATGTGTAAACAATATTGTATTTCAGTCTGAAGGGCTCTGTAAATAGTGAAATTACGAGGCAAATAAGACTTAACATCTTATGTCTCAAGGTGATGGGCGCATTTGTAGTGCCGCTCAGAATTTCTGAGTTTTTCAAGAATCCTGAGCGGCACTGCATAGTAATGGGCGTATCAATTACTATTAGCTGAATGTCCTGTTCGTCTCGTCCCTTATTTTCATTAAAAAAAACGGAGTTGTCAAGGTAGAATTGGGGGGCCGGTTCAGGGGGTATGCTAACCAAGCGACGTCTCTACGCAGTGACAGCTAACCGAACCGTTAATAGAGTACCTGCTGAAAACTTCAAAGATTATGGCAACCAGTGGAACAAATCCACTCGTATAAATGTTTCGAGCTGTTTACTAGGGCACATCAGACCAGATATGAGAAAATTACTCCATGAAATATATTACTTTATTTATTTTTTGAAGTAAAAACTTCTTTAGCATCGTTGTGATTTGAAAGTCAACGAAAAAGCGCGACAGTAAAAAGTGACAGACACATAATTTCATAAGATTTAACGTGGGAGTGAATGAGATAGGAATCATACAGTGTTTTGGTACCAGGTGATCATTATTGAAGAAGAGATTGTCTTAGTATGACGCGAGAATTCTTTTATGTATTACTACATAGACACCAGGAAAACATAAATATGGTAGCGGTGATAGTAATGTCTTTCAAAGCGCTTGTAATCATGTGTCATCCTAGCAACATGTACCAGGACTTAATATTATGCAGTTTAGAGGTTTAAATATAATTTTGCATCCGATACAGTGATTCCGTTGATTGTGTTTTTCTAAGCTGGAAGCCAATTTTATTTTGAAAATACGCAGCAGTCGCACTGTATTAACAACAAGATCAAAAATTACAAATATATATTGACCATATTATAACGACCAAAATGAATATTAATTTCATACTTTGGTTGCCAAAAGCCTCTTGTATCATTTATTGAAAATGTAAGCTCTGAATCTGAATAAATCTATGTATTAATAAGCATATACGAATAAAATGTAAAATAATTATCAAACTTTGTATCACTATGATCATTACTAAAACCTACAATTATCCTCTATCCAATATTTTACATTTGTCTCATTATCTTGAAGCCAAAATTTTTGAAGGTTTCAATTTTACCAGGTGCGAATTGCATACAAGTTTTTCATTCAAAGCGTAGAAAATAGAAAATAGTATAGTCTGTGTTTGAGCTTCAAAAAATGAATTAATCAAAAACAAATATAAAGTTTACTAAGATAATTGAAAGTCTAAATTCATACATAGAATCACTACAAACAAGATTTAAATTAAGTAGTTGTGGACTGATTAGCAACATCTATAAAGTCAGAGCTATTTGAGTAACCTCAATGTTTCTCTTTAATTAAAACCATATATTTGGTTCACAAGATTATAAGCTCCACTATGTAGCTTGAATCAAAAGCTATTTATAATAGAATAAGTTAATTGTCATGAACAGACTGTATAATTTAGATTAGACAATTGGACGCAGTTCCTGAATAACTTTCCAAGCCACATTTTAAGGAATTCGTGTTAAAAGTTGAATAAATATTAGTGTATTCCATATATGTCAGTTGGGCTACTAAATCACGATGTCATTTAAAGAGTGACAGTAGGGCGCCAATTTTTGCCAGTCCGTTAATATGAACCACGTGACCAGTTTTGTGTTCTTAACTCAATTTCGACATGATTGTGGTTTCGATCGTTTTTTT
>CATIXQ010000766.1:0-11590 GCA_949711755.1 Leptidea juvernica
GTTGATCATTCCTTGCAATTTTAAATCTTTATATTGCATAGGTAAATTATGCAAGCTTGGCCGACCATGGCGCTAAATAACGTTTGTGTTCTTTTGTTCTCCACGTGTCACTCATTCACCGATCATTTCGCATAATCATTTATTAAACTTAATTTCATTCTGTAACGTATACTAACGTGAATTAATTTTCTATTTTCATAATTAGTTAAATTTAATTAAAGTAGTTTCTTCATTTATTTTACATATTAGTTGATTGCCTAGTACCTTATGCTTATTGCTATTTAATAATAATTGTAATAAGATTACTTCATTTTAATGCTTTCTTTTAATTATAAATGTAAACTCCGTCTGATTGTAACTTACGCATCCGCCATCTTGTGCAGTGCTTTTTGCTGGCTTGACCGCATGGTTGCAATCAGAGGAGAAGAAGCGGAATAACTTTTATAACACGCTGGATGTAAATTCCAGGGTCCGAGGTTGCACCTACAACCTGTCCTTGCTGCATGTATAGCAGGCCGGTGTTACTTCCTGTACTTTCGGCACCTACACGACTGCAAGGCCGACGCGTGTCTCCGTCTACTTCATCTGGGGCCTGCAGCCATCGGCCACAAGCCAGGGCAGTACTCGCCCACTACAGATATTGGGTGGCAAATTATTTGACGGGCCCTTTTTATCCACGGCCTTGTACTACCACTACTAATAATAAATTCCTTGTGCTGACCAGTGGGTTTATTTTTCTCTTCCTATTACCACGAAACCCCCAACGTCACAATATTATTATAGTAAATATGTACATGTTTAATATAAAATGTTCTTGATATATATTTTCTGTTCATAAATATAATAATATAGATAGGCTATATATTTTCATATATTATTATTATATGTTTGATAATATATATATTGCCACAATACTCCCCCCCCAGAGACCGTCCTAGGACGGGCGATAATAGTTTGGAAATTTAACTTGTCTTCCCGAGCGTGTTTTGATAACGCTGTTTTCTTTGATTTCGGCTTCAGATTCTATTCGTTTCGTGTCGCCGTCAGGGGTAAGTATGTAAGCGGGTTTTAACCTTTCTATGGAAACTGTCTGTGTTTTATCATTTATTCTTAATTTGTAGACTTTATCACTTCTTTCTAGAACTTCATGTAGTGATCCTCTCACGGTGTCATTTCTGACGTAAACACGGCTCGCGTGAGGTAAGTTTTTGAAGACGAATATATTTCTTTTGCAGTGCCTTCACGCTGGTTGAGGACGAATTTTACCCATCATCATGCGTAAACGTGCTGCATAGTCTGTAATGTCCGTTGTTGTGTTCCAGCTAGCAGATTCAAGAAAGTCTCCGGGTAGTCTGTATTTCTCCGTATAACATTTCATTGTGGCATGGATGTCTTCTTTATACCTGTTTCTGATGCCGAGGAGTACAAATGGAAGACTTTCGGTCCAGTTCTGACTTTCGTAGCACATAATAGCTGTTTTAGCTGTCGGTGTAGCCTTTCTACCATCCCGTTGCTGGCTGGATGGTATGCCGTAGTTCTGATACGTCGAAATCCTGCAAGTTCTCCGAGTTGTTTTAGAAGTGCCGATTCAAATTGTTTTCCTGTGTCATCTCTTTTTCCCGTGACGCCGAGAGCCTCTTGATGAGTTCGGTTTTGAGTCTCTCGTATTTCCCTTTCGATGGCGGATTCACAAGAATATCTTTCACTTCGGAGGCGTATCGATGATCCAGTTGAGCACTCACATAATAATACTTTGTATCGCTGTCTTTGATTCCGGAGAGGGCAAAGCTTCCTTCGATCTTAGTCGTTGTACCGCATTCCTGTGTCCCATTGTTCTCGATGCTACCGGAGGCCTTCACAGCAGACGACACGATGCATCAAGTCACCTTAAAATTAGTCGTGACGACAAATGTGGCAAAGAAATTATTATATGTGGTGGATAATGTATGTATAATATTTATTGTTACTATTATCTGTACTTTGCCCTGTACTTTCCCCGGGGCGTAAAAAGAATAGGGGAGTCCCAGGCCCATGGGTGTCGTAAGAGGCGACTAAGGGCTTTTTAGAAGTGGGAGAGTCACGCTGTCGTCTTATGACGTCAGCACAATCGGGCCAGACTCGTCCGGGTTAATTACCACACTCGCACAGAATACCGGCGTGAAGTAGCGGCCTAGTGCCGCTATGTTTCGCATAGGTTAGTGTCGAGAACCGGAGGCCATCCCTCCCCCCCCTATCCCCCCCAACAAAATATGAGAGCGGTCCGTAAAAAGATATTACCCCAGGAGGGTACCGGCACTACCAGAGCCGGAGAATCCCTCCCGAGCACTCACGCTCGGGCTGCCCTTCGTATTCTGGGGTGAGCACAGAACCACGCATGACCGAGGACAAGCGAGGGAGTGACACCACGGCACCCCGCTCCACGCTTAATGTGGACTTTTGCAACATCCGGGGAACTCCAACTTAAACGCCGTCCACCACCACCTTGAGTCGGCGCAGCCGGCCTCGTGTTTCCTTACGGAGACGCAGATATCTCGACCTAGCGATACGTCATATTTAACGTACCCCGGGTACAAAATTGAGCACAATTTTTTCCCTCATGCCGGGGTATGTGTGTACGTTAGGGAGGATATCTGCTGTCGCCGTCTCGGCAATTTTGAGGGTAGGGACCTGTCTACTCTCTGGCTCCGCGTAGATTTAGAGGGCCACGTCCGTATCTGTGCGTGTGTCTACAGGTCCCATAGTGGTAACGCAGAAACCGATCATCTCATGGGCTGCGTTCAAGCGGCAATTGACGACGTGCTTGCACAGATCCCCTCCGCTGAAATCGTAGTCTTGGGTGATTTCAACGGGCACAATGCCAAATGGCTTGGATCACGTACCACAGACTACGCAGGGCGATCTGTGCATAATTTTGCATTGGCGTATGGTCTGTCCTAATTGGTTGAGTCGCCAACGCGGCTCCCGGATGCGGATAGCCACATGCCATCCTTATTAGATCTTCTGCTGACTACACATCCCGATGGTTACCAGGTCTTTATCGACGCCCCTCTCGGAACGTCCGACCATTGCTTGGTCAGGAGTGTAGTGCCTATCCGACGCCAACGTCGCAGACCACCAGCGACCCGCCGCGTTTGGCACTACAAGTCAGCAGATTGGGATAAGATGCGTTCCTTTTTTGCATCCTACCCTTTGGGCAAGGTTTGTTTCCCTTCGGATGATCCTAGTACCTGCGCCGTTGCAGTCGCCGATGTGATACTGCAGGGCATGGAAATTTTTGTACCAAGCTCTGTAGTACCGATCGGTGGCAGATCACAGCCCTGGTTCAATGCATCAGTTAAAGCTGCATCTGACTGCAAAAAACAGGCGTATCGAACTTGGGTTGCGGCGCTGGGCAAAAAGGATCCGAACTGCAAAGTTCTAAAGAGGAAATAAAACCGTGCCTCCAGATTTTTTAAGCGGCAAATCGCCCGTGCGAAGGCTAAGCACGTCGTCAAAATCGGTGAGCAGCTTTCCAGTTACCCGACCGGAACACGCAAGTTCTGGTCGTTGTCAAATGTCCATGGCATGTCCATGCCGCCGTTGCACATGAGGAATGTTACCCTGGCCCATACGGCAAAAGAGAAAGCCGAGCTCCAGTGCGATCTTTTCGCCTCCAACTCGACTCTTGACGACAACGGAAAAACACCGCCGACCATCCCGCGGTGTCAGAGCTCTATGCCTGAAGTACAGTTCAGACAGAAAACTGTTAGGCGAGTTCTGTTTTCGTTGGATGTCAGGAAGTCGAGCGGGCCGGATGGCATTTCTCCAATCGTGCTTAGAACGTGTGCCCCTGAGTTGACGCCAGTGCTAACGCGTTTTTTCCGGCACTCTTATTCCAAAGGCGTAGTCCCTGACTCATGGAAGTCAGCCCTTGTCCATCCGATCCAAAAAAAAGGAGACAGGCCTATTGCTATCACCTCCCTGCTCTCTAAAATCATGGAGAGCATAATTAGCCGCCAGCTTTTAGTATACCTAGATGGTCACCAGTTGATCAACGACCGACAGTACGGCTTTCGCCATGGATGGTCGGCAGGTGATCTTCTGGTATACCTAACACATAGATGGGCGGCGGGTATTGGAAGCAAGGGGGAAGGCCTGGTAGTTAGCCTGAATATAGCGAAGACCTTTGATCGTGTACGGCACAAGGCGCTCCTCTCAAAACTTCCATCATTTGGGCTTCCCGAGAGCTTGTGCAAGTGGACCTCCAGCTTCCTCACTGGGCGTAGCATACAGGTCGTTGTCGACGGATATTGCTCGAACCCGAAGCCCGTGAATGCTGGAGTGCCGCAAGGCTGTGTGCTATCTCCTACGCTGTTTCTTCTGCATATCAATGATACGTTGGACACCTCCAACATGCATTGCTATGCAGATGACAGCACTGATGATGCCGTATACACGGGCCATGCAGGTCTCTCTCGGGAAATCGTCGACCAGTGCCGGGAGAAACTTGTGTTTTCTATCGAGTCCTCTCACGAGAAGGTCGCGGAATGGGGTAAATTGAACCTTGTCCAATTTAACCCCCAGAAGACTTAAGTTTGCGCGTTTACCACAAAAAAAACCCCATTTGTCGTATCACCGCTCTTCTAGAACACTTCTCTTAAAGCCGCGCCTATTATCGGAATACTGGGTCTCGAAATCTCGAGCGATTGCCAATTCCGTGGCCATCTGGAGGGCAAAGCCAAATTGGCTTCGAAGAAGCTGGGCGTCATCAATAGAGCACGGCAATACTTCAAGCCGGCCCACATTCTAGCGCTCTACAAAGCGCAGGTCCGGCCACACATGGAGTCACCTCTACAGCCTCTCTCTTTTCCAGAACTTCCACTCGTTGCTCTAGGCCGCTCATTCTTTCGCCCAAGCTCGCTATGGAGTCTCGAAACTCCCTGCGGAATTCACGTAGCTCTGCCATGTATTCGGAGAGCTTACGACGCAGGTCACCGAATTCCTCATCTCTGCTATGTGGGGTACATTGGCTGGCCTCTCCGACTGGATCATCTAGCCGCGACTGGCGTGTCACAGCGCCATCTATAGATTTTATAGGAGTGTTGCTGTTGTTTCCTTTTCGCCTTTTATTCAAACACGGCATGCCCATCCCCTGGCTGTAGTTCCACTGCTGTGCAGCCCTACACACTCCTTGTGATATACACAAGGGCAGCTAGCGCAGGCAACAGCAGCCGCAGGCGACAAGAATTTGCCATAGCCAGAACATTTATTTGCCATTTTAATCAAGAAGTTCTGAACCAAACAGACAACACTAATACTGTAACGTTTTTTTTTGTTTAAGGGTATCGTATAATTTTAGTATTAGTCTTAGTTTTATTAATTTATAGAAAAATATAATTAACACTGAAATATTTATTGAGATAGTTTAAAAATTACACTGTAATATGTTCAATTATTAAAGTAAGTAGTTCAAAAGTAAAACTGATATTGTTTAATTTTTTTCTCGTCACTACACAAATCAGCTGCTAATCGTTTCGCATGCGCGACGTCACTCTGTAAGATAACTCCTGAAGAGACTGTGGGCCGTTCCACGAATACAAAGATGTTCTAGCTTTGAGCTTTGTCTGTAATTAGCGACTTTGTCCTTGTTTCCCGACTTATAGATAGGGGTTTAAAGAATATATCAGAAAGAAGTAAAATCTCATCAAAACTATAATGTGTTAAGTTTTAAGCTTCTATCTAAGACTCACATGATTATAATTTTAACTAGTAGTACTAGTAGCTCGTAAAATTACTGGGCAAATGCATCTTAACATCTTGTCTCAATGTGACAAGCGCAATTGTATTGCCACTAAGAATTTTTGGGTTTTTCAAGAATCCTGAGCAGCACTGCATTGAAATCTGTCGGGTGTATCAATTACCATCAGCTGAATGTCCTGCTCGTCTCGTCCCTTACTGTTAAAACATATGGATCTATAAAGTAAACGGATGAGGCTACAATTTCGCATTCTCTCGTCAAATGTATGATTGTTTAATAACAGAGAGCATTTCATATATTTCTACATTTAATTATGGCCACCACTATAATTTTCGAATTTAAAAATATCAGTACTAAATTTGCCTTTCTAATTTCGAATGCGCCTACTGACAGGAGATGTACATCAGTTAGATAGGATGTAAGGGTTGATTTAATAATAATTCAAGTTAAAAAATAATAGTTAAAAAAAAACTAAAAAGCATGCTTTATATAAAATTCAACTATATATATATATATATATATATTTACATTTATATATACAATATATTTTTTTACACTATTTTCAATTTAAATTTATTTACTATTTTTTAGTTGATAACTGCAGTTTTGAAAAAATAAAAGGAAAAACTCCTATTGAAAAAGATAGATTAAAGATGAAAACGAGAGTAGGAATAAGAGTGTGCCGCGTCGCCTTCACTACTGCGGGGGATATACCGTCAAATCCAACTGCACAATTTTCTTTAAGGCTAAGGATGATGTTTTCCAGCTCAGCACTATCCACGCTGTGAAGAGCCATTGATTGAGGTGGGGATGACGTGGATGTGCCCAGTATCTCAAATTCGGAACGATTCTCGGAGATATATTTATAAAGAAGAGACTGTTTGATATTAGCCGCCAAAGGTCCACCCACATTCGCAAATTAAGTGTTGATATTATTTACAGCCTACGACGGTTCAGCACTACAGTTTAGAAGGTCAGAGGCCGTATCTCTGCTTTTGCTTAAGATTGCTACCCATTTGATGAGTTTCCATGTAGCTTTTGGACTGTTTCTAGCCTGTTCTAATTCGGAACTTTCATATTGACGCTTCACTTTTTTTGAGGGATTGTTACAGAACGTTCGATAGCGACAGAAGATCAGTTTGCGTGTCTCATCTTCTGGGTTTTTAAAAAAGTTCCGGTGTAACTTATCCCTGTGACGTATGCACCTCAGCAGGCCAGGAGTAATCCATGGCTTAATGATGCGCTTTCTACTGGGAATTTGAAAATATGTGAGTGCGAATTGATGGCTGAGGACATGCTGGAAACAAGACATTCGGCAGCGTCTTTCGGGTTATGACACTGAAAGATTGAGAAAAAATCTTTGCTGTTAATTTGTTCCACAATCTGTGTGAATACGTGTTCCGAAAAAATTGTGACACTGAGGAGATGAGAGCCCGGATCGTAACAGTAATCGATACGATTAAGACTGACACAACGATGTTAGAACATGGCGTGAAAAGTTGCACTAAATGTATCAGAATCAGTGGCGTCGAGCAGAACCTGCGGTTGAGAGGAACAAGTGCAGTTGTAAGTGAACATAATAATGGATTAAGTGTAATACAAAATTTTCATTGTTTGTCGCCCCCCACCCGCACCCGTCGCAAGTAGCATGAATGATGAATGAAATGGGTGTGTGGGCGGGGAAAAATAAAAATGGGCGCAGGCAGAATTTTGGAGGACTTTGACCTTAAGACGTTCTCTTATTCTTACAAATACTACTAAGCTCTTTAACACAAAATATTTGTTTTATAAAATGGTGCCATTGTTACCAATTTAGGATTTATCTCTTTCTCGTGTTACTAGTTGCACGCTGTATTTTCTAACCGTGTAAAAGTAACACTGCCTTATCTCATAGTATCTTATATCGCGTGCCGGCTAGTGAAACAAAGTTAGTAAAATCAATCAAGTTAGTGTCATCCGGCGTTCTCGATTTTTTTTTTTTTGCATTCGATTTAATTTAATTTTACCATTTCAATCACAAAAGCCTTGTGTAAAATCAGATATTCCACATTTTTTGTCGAAATACTCAAGAGCAGTAGCTTCGTTAAAATAATAACGTATACCGTTTATACGAATCATATAATTTTAAAAAGGGATAAAGAAATTTTACATTTACAGTGGAATTAAGACACACAATCTAAGCAGAAAGTTTATTACGCAAACAAAACCGAAACAAAGCTACATCAAAATACAATTGCGGTACATATGAATACATTTAAAACGGGTTAATAGCCAATTAGTTTAAATGAGTACACAGTCGGGTCGGGTGCATCAGGGCTGGTCGTCGATCAGACGCTGCAGGAAGGTGTCGGGCTCCGGGATGTCTCCGAGCAGGCCGGCGGCGTCACAGAACTCGGCGAAGGTCGTGCACGGCAGCAGCTCGTCCGTGAGGCTGCTCACGACGCGCTCCGCCGCCTTGGCGATGGGCTCGTCGCTCACGCGGATGTACTCGGCCAGCTTGGTCGGCCATTGGTCGACGCTCGGCGTCGTCACGTTCTGTTACATGAACGTTACGTTACAGGCAGGGACGACATGAGCGGGACGTTCAGCTGATTGTAATTCAAACTTCCTGCCCATTAGCAATGCTCTAGCTGACATCGTGTACTGGTTTACCGGCAATAACTTATTGTTAAATAAACTGAAATAGATACGGCGCGACTAGTATACTTTAGTTATTTTCATAGTATTATGTCCTATGGTATATTGTTATGGGGCAGTGCGGCCGATATTTATACAATCTTTATGCTGCAGTAATGGGCTATTCGCGCAATTTATAACCTAGGTCCTTAAGAATCATTAAGAGAAAAATTTAAAGAAATAAACATTTTGACTGTTGCTTCTCATTATATTTTTGATAATGTTCTGTATGTTCATAAGCACATCGAGGAATTTTCTAGAAACTGGACATTCATAATGTTAACAACAAGGAACAAACATAAACTTGTTATGCCTACTACTCGGTTGGGTCTAGTTAGTAAGTCTTTTATTGGGCGATGTATATGCTTATACAATATGATCCCACAAAATGTACAAAAGAAACGTGTTAGTGTTAAAAGAATTGTTAGAAAACGGGACTGGAGAATGGAGCGAACACCCACGGGCTCTTTAATTATAAATGTTTATTGTACGATATCACATTGTAATCCATATTTTTATATAAAATAAAAGCTCACTGAGTTTCTTGCCGCCATTCTTCTCAGGTCTGAGGCAGTCTTTTTTGAATGGGTGGTAGTTTTTGACGTTCAATAAGTGATTCAATATTTGAATTTGAATGCAGTGCCGCTCAGGATTCTTAAAAAACCCAAAAGTTCTGAGCGGAACAATAACTACACTCGTCGAATGTGTTATTTATAAGCTCAAAGTAAAGATACTCCAGATTTTAAACTTTTTGTCTTACCTTACCTTTGTCAATACAGAATTACATGACATGGAGAAGTAATCTTAAACTTGCAGTAACTTTTCATTGCATTTATTAAAAGATTAGACACAAGATGTTAAGTCTCATTTGCGCAGTAATTTCACCTGCTACGGCGCCCTTCAGAACGAAATGCTGACACATTTATTGTTTCACAGCAGGAAAAGGTGCCGTTGTGGTACTCATAATCTTGCCGGCAAGGTACAGGAGTGCAAAGAAGTCTAAAATCGTAATAGCCCTAAGTCTCCTCTGACGACACCCTTGGGCCTGGGACTTCCCTATTATTTTGATGCCCCGGATAAGCACAGGGCAGGAGGAACGAGTGCTTTAAGGATTTACGAAATTTCTAGAAACACTGTGCGTTAAGTATTTAAAGTTAATAGCTTTTAGTATCGGATATTATTCCCTTTAAAAGAAGCTATTTATCGATAGATTGTGCCTTACATAGTGCCCGTTCGCGTTCATTCGCTTTAGTCCGACGCGTTTGAAGTCACCGCGAGAAGCAAACAGGAAACAAGGCAACACCGCTTCTGTTCTGTCCAACAAACGAGCCTCTTTGAACTTAAAGCGCGCGGGATGGCAACATACCTAACTAATGCACCGATTTCGTTCATGTTTTGTGTATCGACAGCAAATGCTATGACAAGTATGTGGCTATATTTAATTCATAAATGCAAAATCCATACTGTATAATATTTTTGTTTCCTTTGTGAATCCGTTCGCTCTTTATTGTGAGCGAGTTATTAGGTCGATGGTATAAGCGATGTCATATAAAGCACGTTATAGGCAAGTGTGTTGAAATAGTATTTTATGCAACAGTTGTATAATGAAGGCCAAAACACACGAGTGACGTGGGTTGCAATGAGTGACACCACGAGCGTTTTTGATCTAGTTATTCAATGTTTCGCATACAATATTTTTTCTATGAGTATTTTTTTTAAATAAAACAATAATTAAACAAACAAAATATATCACAAGTTTAAGAGTTGCCGCTTAAATGGGCGGGAAATATATTGAATAAACATACGTATCTCTAGTAATTGGTTTCAGTTTTCCTTGAAGGAATGGCAAAGGTACACCCATACTGCCAACGCGGGAAAAGTGAAAATTACAAAATATACCTAGGTATATATAAAGATAGCTGCATATTGGCAAATTATATTATCAAGTTTTTCTTAAGTTGATATTAAAATGTTTAGGCTCATGTTTTAAACATGAAATATATGTATGTAATATAATAACCATGTTGCCTTCAAAATAAAACCAATATATAATCTACTTCTAAGTGCATCCCTTTTCAAGGTCCTTCGAGCCTAAGTACAACCCTTTTCACGAATCTTTCAATTTGGCCTTAAACGTGTACAGATCGTTATTATGCCGCATTTTGCATAAAGATTTAAAACTGCACCCGTACAAAATTAAGTCGGTGCTAGAATTAAAGCCTCATGATGCTATTCAGAGGCTTGAGTACGTAAATCAGATGATTGAGCGCTTTCTAACGTTTATCAACATCTTGTTTTCGGATGAAGCCCATTTTCATCTTACTACATATGTTAACAAGAAAAATTGCAGCTATTGGAGCAAAAAAAAACATCAGTCACTCCAATATTCGACTAAAGTCACCGGGCCGAAATGTCGGTGCGTGGAATTATCGGCCCTTACTTTTTGCAGATGGAAGGGGCCGCACTGTTACTATTTTTTCAATCCACTCCTTATTTTTTTTAAATTATAGTTTTAAATATGACATTTCTTTTGAGACACTTTTATATTTATCAACACAACTGGAAGTATCACAGAAAGAAATCGACACTATTTTAAAATATTTATATAAATAGAATTTATATAATAAAATTATTAATTAATTGTCGTCATCGGTTGTGGTTCCTAGAGATATGAGTTACAAAGTTGTGTCATACTTCAGCCGCCAGGCTTGGTAAAATGGTCTAGTGGACCAGCTTACGTTAGTAAATTTTAAATATTTAGTTTTCTTGCTATTTAACAATAGGTTATTAGCGCTAAACCAGTACACGATGTCAGATAGAATGTCGTTCACTTCGTCCTACATAGTTTGCTATCTTTTCACATTGAAAATCAGTGAAGGGTCGTTCGCAAACAATAGGTACTACCTTGTTTTTTCTCTATAAGATTAGGAAGATCATTTATATGACAGAAACAGCCAGCCTGGCGAAACTGTCTAAGAAAATACCGATCGGATGAATCATGCAGTGATCGATAGATTGACATGTGACAACTATAATCTTGTAAAAAAAAACGGACATGGCCGAAATCCAATAACGTTTTAAGCGACTGTTTGCTTTCAAAGTTAGCCGGGTTATATGCACTGTCAATGGCCACCTTGAACATGTCGGCGTACAGCCGGTCCGCCAGCGCCAGCAACA
>CATIXQ010000767.1:0-11586 GCA_949711755.1 Leptidea juvernica
AAGAAATTCGGATAGGCGTTTTTTAAATATCTTACATCGTTTTGAAAGCGAACTTGATACAAAAATGTATAATTTTACGCGCGTTTGCATCGGCCTGCGTTGCAGCCCTTACCTAGCCATGCGCGCCGTGAGGCAGCTCGCAACTGACGAACAGAGTCAGTACCCCCGCGCCGCGGACGTTGCATCTAATAACATATATATGGACGATTTGTGCGTATCTACACGTACACCCTCTAGTGGTGCCAGCTTAGCGCAGGACTTAATTAAAATGTTTAAATTGGGCGGATATAATTTAGTTAAATTTGTCAGTAATTCAGCAGAGGTTCTAAATGCCATACCGCAAGAGAATCGATTGTCAAGCAGCGTGAATTTTGACAATAATGATTCATTAAAAATTTTGGGGCTAAGTTGGTGTCCACGCGAAGATGTTTTTCGCATTGCTATTAATTTTACTCCGCGGCCTGAATGTACTAAGCGTCTTATGTTATCGACAGTAGCTAAGCTGTGGGATATTAATGGCTTTTGTGCACCTGTTATTTTATATGCAAAGTTATTAATTCAGGCATTGTGGATTTCGAACGTCGGGTGGGATGATCCACCACCAGAAAATATTCGTACAGCTTGGGCAACCTTTAGGAAGGAGTTGCCACTTTTACATAATTTTGAAATTCCGCGTTTCTTTGGTATCGATAGCGCCACACATCGCGTTATACTTTTAGGTTTTTCGGACGCTAGCGAACGAGGCTACGGTGCCGTTGTAAATTTTTGTGTTATTCCAGATGAACCTAACCGCATTACGTTGGCGATGGCTAAGAGCCGCGTTGCACCTACACGTATGGTCTCGTTAGCTAGACTAGAGCTGTGCTCTGTGCTACTTATGGCACAACTTCTTAATTTTATCCGTGATTCTGTAAAGTCGCGTTGTAAAATACATGACGTGTTCGCTTTTACAGATTCGTCAGTCGCATTATATTGGACGCATTCGTCCCCGCATCGGTTTGATACTTTTATCGCTAACCGCATTTCAAAGATACAAGAGTATCTCGCGCCTAAACATTTTTATCACGTCGAGGGTAAGCAAAACCCTAGCGATTGTATTTCTAGGGGTTTAACTCCTGCTCAATTATTAGTTCATCCACTTTGGATGCATGGCCCACCGTGGGCACGAAATGATCTATCGTCATGGCCGTTGGATAATTTTACATTCAATGAAGAAGATGATTCTAAACTTTTAGAGTATAGACCAATTAAAGCTCTGGTAGTTAAAACAGCTTCATCAAACGAAAACTTTCTTCTTCAACTTTCATCGCGCATCTCGTCGTGGGGAAAATTATTACGCATTATCGTGTATGTTTTTCGTTTTGTTCATAAACTTCCTCGCGCTGAATTTATTATGGTTGATCATTTGAAGCATGCGGAGATCGCTGTGCTACGCGCCTTGCAATTTTTGTTTTTTGAAAATGTCATTTCAGCGATCCAAAAGCAGTGCAAGGTCCCAAAATATTTATTACCTTCTTCGCTGTTTATTGATAAGGATGGTTTACTCCGCGTTGGAGGGCGACTAAATAAATCTTCCTTATCGTTTGACGCTAAGCATCCCATTTTGTTGCCTAAAAATCATCATATTACGGCAATGATCATAGATTTTTATCACCGCAAATATATGCATGCCGCACCTACTTTTATCATTATTACAACAAAAGTTTTGGATTATGGCTGGGCGTGATATTGTACGAAAACGCTTTCGAGCTTGTAACAAGTGCTTCAGAGCTAATCCATGTGCACGGAATCCGTACATGTCAGTGTTACCGGCACCCCGCGTGAACGAAGCCATTTTTGAATACTGGTGTTGACTATTGCGGTCCCTTCTTTATTTTGATAAGTAGATACAGAGGTGCTCGTAAAGAAAAGGCATACATTTGCCTTTTTACATGTTTTGTTACTAGAGCAGTTCATTTAGAGCTAGCAGTTGATCTTAGTACGGAGTCGTTTTTACGTGCGTTCAAGCGTTTTATTTCACGACGCGGTGAGTGTCTTAATTTATTTTCCGATAACGGAACGAATTTTGTAGGTGCAAAAACTCATTTTGATGAGTTACATAAATTCTTAAAGTCGAAGTCATTTTGTGCATCCTTTAACGATGAAGTTGTAAACCGAGGCATTAATTGGAAAATGAACCCACCCAGCTGCGCACACTTCGGTGGCGTCTGGGAAACACACGTACGTAGTGTCAAACTCCACCTTAAACGCGTCATAGGTGAAACTTTACTTACCTATGAAGAAATGTATACTTTACTCACGCAAATCGAGTGCGTGCTTAATTCACGTCCTCTTACTGTTTTAAGTTTCGATCCCGCTGAACCGGTCGCTCTAACCCCTGCTCATTTTTTAACGTTAGGGCCATTGGGTACGTTTCATTCTGCACCCGACATAAAAACTAATATTAATTTGTCACAGCGTAAACAGTTATTAGACAACCTGCTCCAAAGTTATTGGAATCGGTGGCGGAATGAGTATCTCCATGAGCTACAAATGCGATCAAAATGGAACACTGTTACGAACCCGGTGAATAAGGGTAGAATTGTTATAATTAAAGTGGATAATTGTCCACCACTTAGTTGGCCGCTCGCCATAGTTGAAGACGTCCACCCAGGTTCGGATGGAGTCATTAGAGTTGCGAGTGTGCGAACAAAAAATGGTTCTTACCAACGACCAGTAGCAAAGCTTTGTCCTTTGCCCACTCAATAAACTTACTGTTCTTTTTACATTCGTCACTTGGACGAATCCGCATTGTAGGTTAAGTTATCTTGTTTTATTTTTAATTTTCTTCATTACTTCAATATAAGCGCGCGTGATGCATCTTTTTTATTTTTTTTGTTCAATTTTTGTATCATTATTTTTTTTTTTTCTATCTTTTTCGCGTTTCACATTTCCTTTCCTTTTACATCCTTTCCTTTAGGGTACACCCTAAGGCTGGGGGGATGGTTGCGCCAATTAGCTTCATTGCGTAGAATGAAAGGGCTAACTTGGATCGCGGCATTATCCGCGAAGCGACCGTGAAGAGTATACGTCGACCCCCGCATCTAAAAACGTGCGTTCGATACGCGCCCGCGCCGCTACCTCATATTATAAACTTTTTATTTAATATTTTGAGCTCTACATAATTTACATTAATTTGAAAATAAGCTGTGTCTGTGGTGTAATAAAGTGAAGGACGTCCTGGCGAGGCCTGCAGAAGATATCAAGGTTAGTCCCTGGAATTTTACTGCTTTGAGCTAATTGGTATTACTAGGAGACGAACCCCGCTACCTTTTTTTCCATACAGTCCACTCAAAATAATCTTTTAGATTACCCGCGCGACCAAACACCTTATCTCTTCTTATAAACCGAAGATATGTAAAACATCATTATGATGAAGTAAAACCTGCATACAACGCGGATACGTAACTAATTCATCTTTTATTAATTATTAAGTTAAGTTTATTAATACTTACTTCATTTTATACAGCTATATTTTACTATATTATATTTTTATCATATACAAAGTCATAGGTTTATTTACATAAGCATGATAGTTTAGTTTAGTTTTGTCATTACAGAATGGTTAATACATACTGCGCCATAGCCGCTAGCGAGAATGAGTATATTAAATACATCAAGGAAGGTCCTGGCTTGCTCTTCGACCCAGTGGGCACTCTGAAGCTCATAGACGATTATCTTCATATAGTTATTCCGATAGATGTTACTTCTTTTGATCAAAATATTAAGTACACCCAGGATGTTTTAAACATTGTTAAATTACAGTGTCAGAAAACTAAAGAGATAGATATTTCCGTCTGTCAAAATATAATGCAACCCTTGGATTCACTCTATAGTGATATACTTCGTGCCTATAATTCCATATCTCATATCATCTCTAGCGAGAGACCCAAAAAATCTGCATTGTTCTCTGGCGTCGGTGTAGTCTTTAAGCATATATTCGGCACCCTTGATGAAGACGATGCGATAAATTACAACAGAGCAATAGAAACATTGTATGATAATGATAAACGGTTAGAGAATTCGATTAAGAAAACTATTCTAGTTTCGAAATCTGCTATTTCTAATATTAATCAATCTATCAATGAAATATTGGAGAATCAATTTAAACTCAATGATGCCATTTATAATTTATCTACAAATGTGAGAAATATATCGAATTTAGTTACTATAGATAGTTTTAAAGTAAAACTAATAGACAATTTAGATTGTCTTCAATCACATTTGTTTACTCTTGCGTTTAAAATTGAAGACTTATTGAATTCTATTTTATTTATAATAAGCAATACTTTACATCCATCTGTCGTAACACCCAAGCAATTATATAACGATTTATTAAATGTCTTTAAAAATATACCTAAGTATAAGGACTTACCTATTAATTTAGATTTAAGTAATATTCATGTGATTAATGTAGCAGATTTAATTTCATATTATTATAATGGTAAACTAATTTTTATTGTTAAGATTCCATTAGTTAATGCCTTAGATTATAATGTTTATGATACTGTTCCTTTACCTATTCCGCATGAAGTTAATTCATATGTTTGTATTATACCTACAGAACGATGCCTGGCAATAAATACTCATAAGTCTACATTTACATATTTAAAAGATTTTAATGAGTGTAAAGTTATTTCTCCCAAAGTACACATATGTCAAATAACTAACATATTCTCTGTTCCTGGTAATCCGTCTTGTGAAATAGAAATCATGACAAAAGCTGTATCCAGTATTCCAAATACCTGCCAAACTAAATTTATACATGGTGATATAGATATTTGGCATAAACTAAATAATGCTGATTGGATATTTGTAGAATCGAATTTAAATAAAATAACAATAGAATGTAATCAGGATGTATTATTTGAAACAACCATTTCAGGAACAGGAAAACTTACCATTCCATATAATTGTACAGCTTATTTTAAAAATATTAAATTTAATAAGATATCTAATCCAGACATTAATATTTCACTCATAAAACCTAGTTATAATATAATATCTGATAAATGTTGTAATCTTAGCCGCTTCAATATTTCCAAAATTAACTTTTCTGAAATTAGTAATATTAATCTACATCAATAAAAGATATATTAATCTACAACAAAAAAAGATCTTAAATTTAACATAAAAGATATCAGTGATGATCTATATATTGCAAATCCTGTTAATACCTTTAGTGAAATTTCACTATTTCTAGTTGTATGTTTTATCGTAGTTTTTATATGTAAGAAATTATGTATCCTACTTTCAAAATATTTTGTAAGGGCTAAGGATTCTGAAGAAATAGATATTGAGTTTTAATCATCACCACCTCCACCGCAACTTAGAGCTGGTTAAAATATTCTGAAAACTTATCTTTATTATTTCCGATAAGTTTCCTCTTAAAGGGGGGGTTGTTATATATGCACATATGTATGCTTTAATGCAGACATAACATAACGTCAGCACTTTAAGATCAAGGCGTCACCTATTAAAACATAAAGTCAGTCAGTCTCCTTCCGAATCCTGAGCCACTCATACATTTCAATTATATTTTCTAGTTCTAAATAAATTTCTTTTTTAAAAGTTCGTTTTTAATATTCCGTCTAATAGTTCGAATCCCGCATCGTTCATTAAAACTGCAATTCTTATATATCTTATTGAGTTATATATGATTGAGTATAGTGAAACTAACAATATAATTTTTTTGCTAACTGTATCAACTAACTTCCCACCAAGTTCCGGATAAGTGTGTGGATATATAAAAATTATAAGCTTAATTTTGATCATGTGAAATAGAGCCTCGTCTCTGCGCAAGGCATACTCAGGAGATGTTGACTCGCCAAATTCTTTAACGAGTTTTTAGTATGTTTCTGTTTATAAAAGGATTTATGCTGTAATAGCTCCTGCCACACAGAGATTTCTTCACGACTTTTTGGGATACTGTTGTAAAAAATAAACATTTCCGCTATGCATTATACGAGTATGTATATTTGTAATTCCTGCGGTTTTTGCGGTGCACACATGAATAGCAGAACGCAGATTTTTGTCTACTTACCTACTGGACACTTATCGTTATATTTTGGATAATTCACACTACATTCTCACTAAAAGTTTTGCACTCCTAGCTTATTATTCTTAGTAATAAAAAAAAACAATTGGTGGGAAATCATTTGTCAATTGTTTTTTATCACACATCAAACTTCTACGTACGCAACGAAAATGGAATTAAGTCGAAAAGATTTTAGAGCGGTGATTTTTTATGATTTTAAAACTTCTCTCTCTCTCCGCAAGACTGTGCTTCTCGTCTTCAAAATGCTTTTGCGAGAGAAGCACCTTGCTTGAGCAGCGTGAGGCGACGGTTTGGTGAATTTGAGAGAGGTCGCGTTTTTTAACATGACAAATTTGTGCGAAAACTATGTGGCTACTGTTAAGCGGCTAATTTAAGAAAATCCGCGGATTTCCTATGAGACAATTAGAGGAATATTGGGGATTGGTATGAGCCAAATTAAGGAAATTTTACACGAAGAATTGAAAGTTCGGAAACTTTGTTGTCGTTGGATCCCTCATGAACTGACAGCGGAGCAGAAGCGGGCTCACGTGGAATGGTGCTCACAGATGCTAATGAAGTACGACCACGGACATTCTAATGCTGTTTATGACATTGCCACGGGAGACGAAACATGGATTTATTTTTTTGAATCCGAATAAAAACAGCAATCTTGTAAATGGGTGTTTGAAAATAGTAACAGGCCAACAAAGGTAAGGCAGGCGAGAAACGTTGGTAAAAAAGTGATCGCAATTTTTTTTTCTCAGCTAGGGGTCCCATCTGCACAATTCCACTTGGAGATCAAAAGAGTGCTAATGCCGAGTGGTTTTGTACCATTTATTTACCCAAGGTGTTAAAAAAAGTTCACGAAAGACGAATGATGACAATGCTTCTTCACACACGGACAACAAAACTGTCATTTTTTAGCTTCCAAAAAAGTACAACTCGTCACTCATCCTGCACATAGCCCCGACCTAGCACCCTGTGATTTCTGTATTTTCCCCAAATCAAAGATTTCAAAATTCAAAAACACTTTATTCATGTAGGTCACGGAAATGACACTTATGAATGTCAAAAAAATAAAAATATTGTTTCTTATTGAATTTAATGAGAGGTTTCACTTTTACTAATTCCGAAGAGGCAGTGATAGTGTTCAATCAGCACGTAGAAAACATGCCTTCAGATCTGTGGTCCTCCTGTTTTAAAAAAAAAATTATATCTAAAATCCGTTAGTAGTTTTTGCGTGAAAGAGTAACAAACATATATGTATATATTCTTACAAACTTTTGCGTTTAAAATATTATTATAGTAGGACTAGTAGGGTGCCTATTCATTACTGCAGCGGGCAGCAAAAGCATTAATGGACAATATTATTTTATTGTAACTGTACCGACTACCTTCCTACTAAGTTCCGGTTCAATTGTTAAAAGTAATGAGGTAAATTTTGATCATGTGTAATAAGTGTTTCGTCTCTATCTATCTATCCACGAGGCATACTCAGGAGATGTACACTCGCCAATATGTGAAACGATTTTTGGGATACTGTTGTAAAAAAATATTTCGCCAACAAAGGACACGAGCAGTAGTAGTAGCAATGTCATGATACCACAGTTACTGGGCTTTCCCAGATGGTCAAAATCTAAGGAGTCTGTGCCCCAAAATTAACATATATAAAATCTATAAAATAATCTAATATTTATTATTCAAACAAACAAATCTTATAATACTATGACTACATAAAATTAAAACTATCATTACGTGGAAGCGTACCAAGAATACTGTTACATGTGAATAATGGCTGATCCGTTGACCGAAATAGCTGCCAGCGCTTGGATTTCCAGTAGCCTTATTGAGGCGCGAAGATAGTATTTTAAACATTCTCCGTGCCTCTGGGCCCCACGGGCCAAGTGTCTCGACACCAAACGACACAAAGATGTATGACTCACTGAGACCAACATATTTGCGATGCTTGTTGCCTTCGGCAGTTGAAGTAGCAGCCCCAGCACCAACAGACGTAACTTGGACATGAGAAGGAGCCAGAGTGTCGACGCAAGTAGCGTCCCACACCAGCGCCCTTCCCCGTGCCTAAGCCACCAGCGTCATTCCATCAGGACGCTTGCCATCGCGGCGGGAAATACCATTTGGCTCTAAAACAGCTGATAAATTAAGAGCGGCAAATGCCCTACGGATAACTTCATTAATGCTGGCGTGAGCATCTACCTGAACGCCACATCTACATTGATGTGGTTTAAAAGTGAATACTTTTAAACCTAGCCGGAGTGATACGCATATTGACAATGTCATATTGTCAAGTAGCGTTCCAATCGGCGCAGAAGACAAGGCTTTTAATAATAATAATCTATATAAATCTATTTAATAGTAAACATCTTCTATAATAAATCTAAAAAAGGTGCATGATGCTCAGCAGTTGTGGGCAAAAGTTGTGAAGGCATAAAGTTTTTTGAAACGCAAACTTCTTTAGAATCGTTTTGATTTGAAACTCGATGAAACGAAAAAACGAGACGATAGAGACACAAACAGGTACCTAAATGTATCGGATTCAGCCGGCGAGAGAACGAGATAGGAAGCATTATACAGTGATTTGGTACCAGGCGATCACAGTTGAAGAAGAGATTGTCTTATGTATGACGCGAGTATACCTTAAATTATTCGGACGCCATGTGTACGACGTATTACTACATAGACACCAGGTGAACATAAATATGGTAGCGGTGATAGTTATGTCCTTAATAGCGGTTGAAATCATGTGTCATCCTAGCAACATGTGCCAGGACTTGATATGCAGTTTAGAGGTTTAATGTAAAAATTGCATCGAATACAGCGATTCCGTTGATTGAACTGTATCAACAACAAGATCGAAAACAGTAATTGACGCAGTATTCCAAAGATATATTGACCATATTAAGACCAAAGTATTTATTTTATACATTAGTTGGCCTCTTGTATTATTTATCGAAAATTGAAGCTCTGAGTCTGAATTATTCCGTACGTATGTAATATAAACGAATAAAATGTAAAATAATTATCAAACTGTATTACTATAATCATTAATTAAACCTTAAATTATTCTCTTGCCGAAGTTTTACATTTGTCTCATTATCTTGAAGCAAAAAATTATGGTTTCACTTCTAATACGTCTGAATTGTTTTTTGAAGACATGTTTTTCATTACTAAGGCAAAATAATGTATATTGTAAAGATTATTGGCTTAATAGTTATGTATATATATTTGACCCCGGCATTCCGTAAACAAAGGCAATATAAAATATAAACATATAACTATTAGTAGATTACTGCAGCGGCTAGCAAGAGCCATTAATAGGCGAACGTGACAATTTGGGCCGACGCTTAGCCGAGGCACACAGTCGTAAACCCATCAATGCATAGTAGGCCAGTGCTGAAGCCTTTGAAAATGATAAAAAGTGAAAAAAAATAGTAGAATGAAACCCATTGGAAAAGGAAGAGAATATAACAATAATGGAAGGAATTACGGGTGATCTGAGGTCGGTAAGTGGAAAACGGGTGTTGAAGGTTAAATAATTAGGTTAATTTTTCTCACTACCTAATACCGATTCTTATATATACCGAAATATGTTCTGCATAATTATGTTTAGGAGAACCAGCGCATCATAGACGTGATCAACTGCCATCAAGAATTTGCTAGTAATCAATATGACTCCTTTGACGTTTATAGGTAACGATTACCAGACCTGAGACGTCAATGTCTTGCTTGGATACGCAGTGCCATGTTCTTCGTTAACCATTAGTTAAGTTTATTTTTCATTGAAAATTTGTTTTGTATTTTATTTTATAATATTTTAAAGTAAAATTAACCCATTATAATATCGAAATGATGTATCCATAGATTTTGTTGATGTGTGTACCTTGTTATGCAGATACTGCTAATTGTTAAAACATTTTTCATTACAGATTTAGGCAGTCATAAAGAGATGATGGTATCACATAATCAGATACAACATAAACAAATGCTGGTTCCAATAAGATATATTCATATCTCGCAAACAACAAGAGGATTTTTGGATACTAATAATCTATGTATGTAACGATTTAAATTCTCTCTTGTCCTAGTAGTACTCTGTGTGATACTTTTTATAGCACGGATTTATAATTAAAACATGACTGAGTACTTTGAAAGTTGTATTTAGAAACTTAAGCTGTATTAGTAAAATTGTTAATTTTATTTTCCAAAATGCTGACACCGATTCGAAAAATAACAATAATCGTAACTAGATTATCTAATATATAAAATTCTCGTGTCATGGTGTTAAACATTGAACTCCTCCGAAACGGCTTGACCGATTCTCATGAAATTTTGAGTGCATATTGGGTAGTTCTGAGAATCGGACAACATATATTTATCATCATATTGTTACGGGTGGTCCACACATTTATTAAATTTGATTGATTATGAGTCAGCATTAAAAATACATACAACTTTAAATTTTCACGCATCTACGATCAACAGTTACTTTTGTATCGCGATTTTAATATCGGCAATACATCGTTTGCTGGGTCAGCTAGTATTGTATAAAAATACACAATTAAGAATTTTGAACTTATTAATTAATCAGTTATTTATTATTTAATAAGTATACTCGATTGTTCAGATTTGCGGTTACCATCTGCAAATCTAAACACACCTGTCCCACAGCGGAAACCTAGAGAAATATTTAAATATCTACTCAATTCTTTATTGGCGCAGATCCCCTCTGTGTGCGGGATATCTCTGGATTTTGATTCTTGTCTATTTTAATGCTCACCACACTGAATGGCTGGTGTTGGGCCACCTTATAACGGGAGATCTGTTCGCGACTAAGCTTTGACATAATATGGTCTGACACAACTGGCTATTGCGGTATACTATGTACGCCTTCACTGTTAGACCTTCTGTTGGCCTCACAAACCTACCTGATTTCTGTTGTCCTCTGGAGTCGTCGAACTTTATAGTATGTAACTATGTAATAAGGCTCATTTTGTTTTCTATAATTCTTAGTCCTATTTGTACATATTATAAATCCATAGTTGACTGATATTATTTGAAAACTTGTTTCTTTGTTTGCATTGTTACAATAAACAATGAATCATATAAGAAAAACCCTTGCGACATCTTCTATATTTCGAATGAAACTTCGTTTTGTATAGTATAGTTTGTCATAGCAGGGCCAATTAAATCATGTTCGAAATGTTTTTTTTATGGAATAGGAGGACAAACGAGCGTACGGGTCACCTGTTGTTAAGTGATCACCGCCGCCCACAATCTCTTGCAACACCAGAGGAATTGCCGAAGGAAGTTGCCGGCCTTTAAGGAAGGAGTATGCGCTTTTTTTGAAGGTACCCATGTCGTATCGTTCCGGAAACACCGCACAAGGAAGTTCATTCCACAGCTTTGTAGTACGTGGAAGAAAGCTCCTTGAAAACCGCACTATGGAGGACCGCCACACATCCAGATGGTGGGGATGATATCCTAACTTG
>CATIXQ010000768.1:1371-11586 GCA_949711755.1 Leptidea juvernica
TATGACAATTTGATCGATGATAATCATCAATTATAATATCAATCAAAAGATCACGACGAGGTAGGTTATAGGTTATAGGTTATCACGGGCTACTATCCGCAACTCGACGACTATGGCGCACCTATTTTGCGTGGTGAGGTGGGCAGCTAATCTTGACATCCCAGCTCCTCAAGGTAGTTAATCAAACCTGTGATGTCACCCATGACCTCGGGGAGAGTCCTCGGTGACCCCAGGTGTTTGGCCCGGTAAGTGGCCACACTCCTACACTCCAGAATGATGTGTGCGGCCGTCTCTTCTGCCTCCATGCAGGCTCTGCACAGCGGGCTGTCGGTGACACCTATACTAAACAGATGTTTGTTAAAAGGGCCGTGGCCCGTTATAACATGGGTTAATTTACGTAATCTTTGGCGTGGGAGTTTTAGTAGCTTGCGAAGAGAGCCTGAGACCCTCTCACTTCCGTCCAGTATTTACTCTGTAATTCCTTGGTATGTTCTCGTATGACCATTGTAGGCCATCTAGAGGGGAGGGGGACGATTGGATCTGAACCTATTGCTATCATCTCCGAGCCTTTCCTGGCCAGTTCATCCGCAGCATCGTTGCCGCGTGAGTCACTGTGACCCTTTATCCATTGAAGAGTTACCTGGTTGCCATTTGCACATAGCTCCGTCAGATACTGGTGACAGTGGTATATTAGCTTTGAGGTGATAGTGTTGCTTTGTAGAGCTTGTAGTACTGATTTGCTATCTGAGAGGATGCGGATTGAGTAATCCTTTACCTTTCATGCCAAAGTAGCTGTGGCCGCTTCTATGATACCCATGCACTCTGCTTGGAAGACAGTGTTCTGAGCTCCTAGTGGTGCGGCTATTTTTATATTTAGATCTTCCGAGAACACTCCGTATCCTGTACCAAATCTTGTTTTCGATGTCTATAACATTAAAGTCCTCTTTTGGTTCTTCATACAACTGTATTTTGTATTTCTTAACGAATATGTATTCCTTTGGAGACCTGTCACTTACCGCGAGCAGCAGAGGCTCCTTTTCAATCACCTCAGTTAGGACCTCTGGGTGTGCGGGTTGATTGGCTCTCCAAAGATTTAGTGTCTTCAACCTTACTGCGGCGGAGGCCGCCTCTTGTTTCATAAAGACATGTAGAGCCGGAAGATTTAGCATTGTATCTAAGGCTGCAGTAGGTGTAGTGCGCATGCATCCTGTGATAGCCATACATGCCAGTCTTTGAAATCGTTGTAGTTTATTACACGTGGTTCTAAGTCTAGTGCGTGACCACCAAACTACTGCACCATAACATATCACAGGCCGTATCACAGCTGTGTAAAGCCATAGTACGATTTTCGGGGCAAGACCCCATGTCTTCCCTATCATTCTACGGCATTGCCAGAAGGATATTGTAGCCGTATTAATCTTCACATCTATGTGGGCGCCCCAGTTTAGTTTGCTGTCAAGTATTACGCCTAAATACTTTACTTCACTTGTTAATTGGAGTTCAGTGTTAAACAGTTTCGGCAGTTTGTAATTACCTAGAACTCTTTTGTTTGTGAACAATACCAGTTCCGTTTTCGTTGGGTTAACTGTCAGATCGTTATCTTTGCACCATTTTTCCACGATTTTAAGTGCCGCATTTGTTACTTCACATACAGTATTGCCAAACTTTCCGCATATCAGTATAGTTAGGTCGTCTGCGTAGCCTACAGTATAGTAGTGGTTTTTTATGAGGGTGGCAATCAGATCATTTACAACCAAGTTCCATAGAAGAGGTGAAATTACACCTCCTTGGGGACAGCCTTTGGCAACTATAGCTTTCTGCGTTTCACCTTCATCGAGTAAAATTACTCTGTGCTTAAGCATGTTTTCAATCCATAATGTCAGAGTTGTACATACACGATGTCGTTGTAGGGCTTCTTTCATTTTTGTAAATTTTGTCTTATCGAAAGCTCCTTCGATATCCAGGAAGGTTCCTAGACAAAAGATCTTTTCCGAAAGTGCACCTTCTATAACGTTCGTTACAGCGTGTAGTGCAGATTTAGTGCATTTACCTTGACTGTACGCATGTTGATTGGGGTGTAAGGGTATATTCCGCAGGTAATTTTCCCTCAGTTCTCTTTCGCACAGTCTTTCTAGGGTCTTCAAGGCAAAAGAGGTGAGACTGATGGGTCTGTATGATCTAGCATTAGAGTAGTCGCTTTTACCCGGCTTTGGTATGAAGATTACTTTCACCTCCCTCCATTTCCTGGGGATGTATCCATGCGCTAGACATGCCCTGAAAATGTTAGTTAACCGGATGTGAAGGGACTCTCCTCCCCATTGCAATAAAGCGGGAAAGATCTCATCCAGTCCCGCCGATTTAAAGGGGTGGAAGGAATTTATAGCCCACTTCGTCTTATCATTCGTCACAACCTTATGGGCCAGTTGCCAGTCAGCTTCTTCAGCAGTTGTGTTTTCAACCACCCACTCCATTTGCTGCGTTATTTTGCAGCCTGGGAAGTGCGTTTCTGTTAATACACGATCTGTTTCTTCTGGTGAGTTAGTGAAAGTACCATCAGGTTTTCGCAAGGATTCCAGAATGTGTCTAGGTTGATTGGAGACCATTCTTCTTACCCTGTTTGCTTGGTTTTGGCATTGAATGCCATTGCAGTATTAACGCCAACTTTCAGATTTTCTGTATCTGATGCGTTTCTTGTATTCAGACTTACTTTCCTTGTAGATATCCCAGTCGTATTGTTCGCCTGTGTTCATTGCGCGGTTTAGATGTCTCCTCACTTTTTTCCTGAGCCTTTCCAGTTCAGGTCCCCACCATGGCTGGGGTTTAGGTTTGTCAGATTGGGGGGAGATGAGGGGACATGTAGCGTGATAGCTGACTATCATAAGATCACTGATTTGTGATACTTGTTTTTCGATGTTATCAACGCCGATTATCTTGTCAGAGAGTGTTCCCTCATTCAGACGTGATTCCATCATCTTGTATTGGATGAGGTTCGTTCTGCGGGGTTTCCTCCTGGGCGACGGTTTAGTAGTGTTTGTTTACCTTCAGGTTAAAGAGTATCCATCTGTGATCTGAGCAAGATGCTTCTTTCGAGACATGCCAGTTGGATATAGAATTAGACATACCCTCCGTTGCCAGCGTAATGTCAATAATTGTTTTACTCCTCTTGTTAATAAAGGTGGGTTCTGACTCTACATTTAAAATATTAAGGTTAGTAGTGAAAAGGTATTCAGTAAGTTGCTTACCTCTTTCGTTAGGTGTCTGCATGCCCCAGAGCGGGTGATGTGCGTTGCAGTCTGCAGCTATTATCAGCTCGCTCTTGGTGGTCTCGCAATAGTTCACCAGTCTGACGAGAGCTTCTGGCGGTGGTTCTTCTCCATCCGGCATGTATGCTGAGGCGACCACTATCGCTTTCTGGTGAGTATGTTGGTCCAGTAGTTTTATAGCGCATAAATCTCTGGAACAATAGTCTGTTAGGGATTGCACATGTAGGTTATTTGAAATGTAAATACAGGCTCTAGGATGTTCTGGCCCTGAGTAATGTATGAGCTTACCTCCAATATTGGAGAGATAGCAAATGCGGCCTCGTCTAACCCACGGCTCCTGGATTAGGGCGAGAGCAGTAGAGTTAACCTCCAACCATTTCCGAAGTTGAGCCGTTGCGGTTTCACTATGGTGGAGGTTTATTTGTATAAAACTGCACTTAGAAGGGGATGCCATCTTTGGATAGCAAGCCCTCCTCACCGTCCCTGATGCAGAGTTCTTCGATACCCTTAGTGCAGTCGGCATCGCCCTTGGTGCCCGAAGCCAGAAGCTCTTCGAGCTCCTTCAGGCTGTCGAGCGCTTCCTCAGAAGGGGAGCTTGCGGCACAGGTTCCGTCTGCTGGGTTATTCCCTTGTGTTTCCATCGGTTCCGGTGGTGCAGTGTTATGGCCTTCGTTTGGCTCTGCAGGTTGAATAGTAGCCTCATCGTTAGCATCCTTGGAGGGGGGGGTCTCAATAAATTTTCCACCTGGCCCCTGGAATTTCATGTAAACTGAGCCCAGCATAAACGATAGCCGGCGCTCATGTTCCATTATTCTGGGGATTTTCTCCTCCGGAACGCTTACGATGATGAATGTGTCATCATTGTGATGGTGAAGAGCATGTAGCAACCAGCAGTCTACCTTGGCCCAAGAGTTTTGGAACCTAAGCATGCCACCGATCGCCTTGGTGTCCCTCCACACTCCAGGCAGCAGGATGCCGCACCTTATGCGGTTAGGGACTTCCCACATGTTCTTTACAGTTAGGCTGTCTCCATTTGGTAGTGTTATTTCTGGGACCGCTGCCTTTAGCCACTCAAGTGTGTTGAGATTGGAGAACCACAGTTTCAGGACGCCCCCGTCATAGATTGGCTTGCCCAGAAAAGCAGGCCCTTCTCTCTCCTCACTTATAGCAGCCAGCATAGCGGCCATCAGCTTGTCTTCAAGTTTGTTTTGTATAAACTGGACTGCATTTGCGTCTATGTGCCCTGTTGTGACGGATGTTATTGCTACAACTGGGTCAGTTTTCGCGGCGTTGGCATATGTGGTAGGTTTGGGCCGGTTCAATAGTCTTGCCCTCTTATGGTCCCCCCTTGGAGAGTTAGTATCGTCCAGACGAGAACGTTTGGTCGCTACAGAGGGTTGGGCACTGACTTTGTTGGAAGGAGGCCCTTGGTTGTTGGTTGTTGGGGCCTTCCTGGAATCAATTCGGGTTTGGTTCCCCGGTATTTCTGAACCACGAGAGGTGCTGGGTTGAGGTTCTGTTGTTGAGGAGGCCATCGGGGCTTTGGCGTTTTGAGCTTCGGCCTTGCGAAGGCGGGCTGCTATACGCCTCTGTCTCCTGTTGGGACGATGGTGATTCGTAGGTGCCGTTTGCGTTTGACTTTCCCTTATACAGGGCTTGTCTTGCTTTCGGCCCTTGTAGGACACGAGGGTCCAACCAGCCTCCAGTCTACTGACTGCTTGGGCAGGCACCACTTGCGCAGTGTCTGTGCCCATAGACGGTTGGGCCTTTGATGGCTCTTTCGCCAGTATGCTCCGGGTGCCAGTAGGTGCTGAACACTCTCCGGGTGTGTTAGTATCCTTGTTAGATTTCTCCACCAAGGAACCAGTTATGGTACCTTTTGGTTTCCCTCCAGGTCCTATTTTAAGGGGGTTGTTGGATCTGTTATTCTCCATGTTAAAACCGGGTTAGATTTAATTCCCCGCGTTCCCCACCCTCCACGGAGCCCGCACCTGGGGATGGTTAATTTAAACATCAGGGCTACGAAGGAAATATAGGTTCAGCTGGTTGGCCACTTGCGCGACATCGGGAGCTCGAGATGGATGGCTGGTAGATCGATCCAATCCACCAGGTCCTCCACCCATTCTTACCCCGTCAGCATGGCCGAGCACCTTCCCCTTAGGGGACCAACCTTACCTCGCCTGTGACCCCGCCGAGGCGGGGACACGTGACCATTACCCACGTGACGGCTACTCACGGGGCTATCGTTTAGCTTGAAATCAGGGCCAAAGAGAGCGTATTACGTTACAGGGGTAACTAAACCCCGACCCCTGTCCCACTCAGCTCCCCAGGATTCCGTCATCCCCGCGTACGGCGATCAACTGCGCAGGCCAAAACGCAGGTGGATGCTATAAAATCTTCCGGTTGACACCCACTAACCGCCGGAAGAGTCGAGCAGATATTAGCCATTAGCCAGCAAGAGACAGCAATTGGGCACGGTTAGTGAAAATCGAGCACAATAACTAATCAATCACTGGACCAATGTTACCAGGGCGCACCGGGGAGGTAGGTGTTCATTCAGAACGCCTCAAAGAGGTTTCTTTGTGGATCCACTTCTCCGCCCACACGTGGAGGTTTCTGCTGAGCGCCCCATCACGACGAGGTATATTTGCGTTTATTAATGTACCACCAACACGAAGCAATCCGTTATCATCTACAAACGGATTTAGTTTTCTTAAAGAAGGAGATTTTTATTTGGTCAGAAAAATATTTTCTATGTAATTCTCGAATAATTACCAGTTCAGCAGCCTCAATGTCAGCGACGTGAATTGTAGTGTTGCGTGGTAGTTTTTTCATAAAACGAAGTATAAAAACAATGATGCGTAACAATTTTTTCCAAGAAGAATGAAGAAAGTCTATGCGATAATTCCAGAACCGGCGAATTGTTAATGTTAACTGTAGCAGTCAGAGTAACTGTACTTTTAAACTCGGGAACTATACCATCAATACATGATGGTTCAAATGGCACTATAGGCCAGTGCGTTGTTGGACGGCGCATCTATGGAGGACCATACCACCAAAGCGGGTGATTTATTAATTGAGAGGGTAATAAACCTCTTGATAGGCAATCACTTGGATTCTGTGACCCATTTATGTGAAAAAAGCGTTCAGGCGATAGAATATCTTGTATTTTACTGACTCGGTTGGCAACAAATACTTGCCACCGATGTGGAGATGAATGAATCCATGACAATGAGATTGTGGAGTCTGAGAAAATATAGATTTCGTCTATAGAATAGCGGTCATGAAATGCAGAATGCACTTGTTTCACAAGCTCAGATGCAAGCAATGCGGCACATAATTCAAGCCTTGCTAAAGTAATTGTTTTAAGAGGAGCCACATTTGATTTGGCGCAAACAAAATGTATGGAAACTTCATGATTTGGATGTGTTATATGCAAAAATAATACGCAGCCGTATGCTTTGATACTAGCGTCCCCAAAGGCAAGCATGCGCACAGTACAGCCAGCTGCGACACCTAAGTGGCGTGGTATTTGCAAGTTAGCCAATAATGATAATTCATTTTTAAATTTAATAAAACGTTCGGTTATAGTTTCCGGTGGTTCCTGATCCCATTCTACTTCTTGTATCATGTCATCAAACATTAAAATAAAAAATTAAAAAATACATTGTGAGACGCCCGGTAGAAGTGATAACTTAAAGTAATCTCAGCGTAATAATTTAATATTGAAGTTGTTTATTTTGAGAAAAGCCTAGGTTATTATGAATATTATTATGATGATGAATGGAAAGGTTATGTATAAAATAAATATTTTATGTACTGTGCTTCCCCGGGGCGTTCAGCACAGTCGGGCCAGACTCGTCCGGGTTACCTACCACACTCGCACTGAATACCGTGAAGTAGCCTAGTGCTGCTATGTTTCGCATAGCTTGGCTTCGCCCCCCCCCCCCCTCAACAAAATATGAGAGCGGTCCTACAAAAGATATTGGCCCGGGAGGGTATCGGCTCTACAAGAGCCGGTGAATCCCTCCCCGCATTCGCGCTCGGGCTGCCTCTCGTATTCTGGGGAGGGCACAGTACCGCGTATGTAACAGGAAAAACTGGGCAGCAATACCACGGCACCGCGCTCCACGCTCAACGTGGACTTTTGCAATATCAGGGGAATTCACTTCAATTTAAACGCCATCCACCACCACCTTGAGACGGCGCCGCCGGCCTTGTGTTTCCTTACGGAGACGCAGATATCTTGACCTAGCGATACGTCATATTTAACGTACCCTGGGTACAAAATTGAGCATAATTTTATGCCTTATGCCGGGGTATGTGTGTACGTTAGGGAGAATATCTGCTATCGCCGTATCGGCAATTTTAAGACTTATCTACTCTCTGACTCCGCGTAGATTTAGGGGACCGCGTGCTATCTATGCAGGTCCCATAGTGGTAACGCAGAAATCGATCATCTGATGGGCTGCGTTCAAGCGGCAATTGACGACGTGCTTGCACAGATCCCCTCCACTAAAATCGTAGTCTTGGGCGATTTCAATCGATTTCATCCCCATCATCTGGATGTGTGTCGGTCCTCCACAGTGCGGTTTTCAAGGACCTTTCTTCCTCGTACTACAAAGCTATAGAATGAGCTTCCTTGTGCGGTGTTTCCGGGATGAAACAACATTACCTTCCTTACCTTCGAAAAAAGCGCGTACACCTTCCTTAAAGGCAGGCACCGCTCTTGTGATTCCTCTGGTGTTGCAAGTGAATGTGGGCGGCAGTGATCACTTAACACCAGGTGACCCGTACGCTCGTTTGTCCTCCTATTCCATAAAAAAAAAACTTAGATTTTTGTGTATGTACATTATTAGTATCATTATTATTATTATTATTATTTATATTATAATTATTTTAAGGGCTCAGTAAACGATGATTAGCAGTATTGTATTTTCTGTACATAAAATTTTTACCGGTGAATGTGAACGGCTTACAAGATAGTGAACAATTAGAAACTAGTGCTATTTAAACGGTATCACAGACATATCATAACCTAATGATAATTGATACTTATTTAATATTTTTCAGCTTGCCCATACACGAGATAATGAAGGAGAATTATTGGCGTCATTTGGTTGCCAGTTGTCCCTCCTTAGACCCGAATCCATTTAGAATGTTAAGGAGTAACAAATATACACACAAACCAATAAAAAAATATAATATGAGTGTGAGTTTTGATTAAAAAGGTAAAAAACCTCCGACTCAACAGATCTTGATCAGAAACTAGGGACAGACTGACAAACATAAAACTTATAGCAACCCTCTATTTCTCTAGGTTTAAAAAATACCGAACTGCTACTTCCAAAATAAGTTAGAATTACAGTCACAGACAATGGCTTTGTTGTGTTCCGCTTATAGCGTCCCGGTGTCTATTCTGAGCACTGTTGTATTTCCGCATTTGTAAATGGACTGTATTAAATGAAAGTTTGATATAAAATCCTAATCCATAATATTAATCCTTTTATGTTGTTTAATGTGTAGTAAAAGAACTTTTAAATAGATTTTTTTTAATATTGACCTACTTATAATCCTTTTTTTTTAGAATTATTACAATATTATTATTTTGGCGTTGCGTTTTCTCTCTGCATCTTCTACCGCATTTATCACGAGGAGTGCTCAGAGGAGCTGTTCGGGTTGTTTCCAGCGGCCGAATTCCACCACCGGACATTACGTGCAAAGTACCACCCGCATCACGTTGACGTCTGGCATTCCACAACCGCGCGTTTTGCAAGAAATTTCTTGCCTCGCTCAGCCACTTTGTAGAATCAATTACCGGCTGCGGTTTTCCCGAACCGATACGACTTAGTGACCTTCAAGGAAAGAGCATACTCACACCTTAAAGGTTGGCAACGAATTTCTTGACACCTGTTGTTGCGGATGTCCATAGGCGGTTGCCTCACCTCACCCCATACCGTGAGCCTCTTGCCAGTTTGCCCTCTTCTATATAAAAAAAATATATTATTTGTTGCAATTCCAATTACGAATTTGAACAATTATGAATTTATGTTGTTGTCTGTTGACCTAAGTAAAATGTATTCTGCGAGCATTTTATTAGCGATTATAAAAAATATTATAACTTTATATTGAAACCATAAAGCAGAGTTTCTGGTTACAGGATCATCTTGCCACCACAAGTAGCACGAGCATGACATATGGGCCATCCATCGACTCCCACTTCGAAATATGTATAGGTACTATACATAGACGTCCTAACCAGATATTTGTATCATGAAAAATATAATATTGCTATCAACTTCTCGTTGTTGATAACAACTTTGTTTAGGAATATTCAAATGTGAATCTTAACACAGAACAATATACTGTACCTACCTATATATAAATTGTAATAAACTTTTAATTAATGTGTTTCCAGCGCAGGCTTAGAAATCTTCTGTTATGTTCAAACGAAATTAAATTTACATGAGAGATCTAAAACCAACTCAGTTTTGTCATGAATTTCAAAATATTATACTTATATTAATGAACATTATTGACACTTAAATATAATGATAGTAATAAAATATAACTTTGACGTTCTATAACAACGTTATTTAATGTACTTCAATGAATAACCCGAATAAATATTTCATTGAATTCAAATAAGAGTATCTCATATGACTTTTAACGAATGAATGGAAAGGTTTGATATTCAATAATTTCCGGCCATATTCGTTTAAGTGCTGACATATAATGGTGCAGTTTTAAGGAAAATCTAAGTAGCGGAATTCAAACGGTAAGTTACTCATAAAATTTCGCTCCTTCCGATATCGAGTAGAGGGCACCCTATCCTCACCCAGACCCATCAGGTCTGGCGTGCCACAGGGTTCAGTCCTCTCTCCCACTCTTTTCTCGCTCTTCACGAGCGACATTCCCAAGTTTCCGAGTGTCCAGCTCGCTCAGTACGCTG
>CATIXQ010000769.1:0-11583 GCA_949711755.1 Leptidea juvernica
GAACCATTTTTTAAAACAGGAGTACCACAGTTCTGAAGGCATGTTTTCTACGTGCTGATTGAACGCTATCACTGCCTGTTAAAAATAAAACCTCTAATCAAATCTTTGATTTTGGGGAAAATACAGAAATCACAGTTCAATCAATCAACTTTGATGTGTGATAAAAAACAAAATATTTTCAAAGAATATAACATTCGAAATTCAAATAGTTCCGATTTGTTAGAAGTGCAAAACTTTTAGTGCGCCCCATGTACCAGAGGAATCACAGGAGCGATGCCGGCCCATAAGGAAAAAGCAAGAACGACAATTCGAAATTAGCCTTAATGTAAAAGTCTCAGTCGAATTTGACCGGCTAAACAAGATATTTTAAAAATAAAATATGTTAAGGTAGAGTTTCAGGATTCACAGAGGGCTTCACTTTAGGGCTTATTAATAGAACTTAGCTTTACAAGAGATCTCGTCAGTTAATGTTTTTGATGTGATTTAGTGTTGCGGGTTTCTATATGAATTCTTCTAGAATCTAGTCCTATTCAATAGGAATAGAAGGTAAAGCATCCCAATTTCAATTAGTTTTTTACTTTGTTAAAAACCTTGAGGATCTCTAGTGTTTCAATGTGTGAAATCATCGTTTTTCAGATGTCAACATACCATAAAAAGCTGGATAATTGATGATACCTAGTGTCTTTTATTAGTAACAACATCCATAAATATCTTTTGGGAAATGACGAAATGCATCCAGAAATGAGAAGTAGTGCCGCGTGCTTTTGCTCGTTTTGGAGAATTTTCTAAAAATAAAAATCAATTATATAAGCTTTCTCTTTCTTATTAATAAACGCAGTGTAAAGTTACTCCAACTTAAAATTACTCCTCCCTGTCATGTAATTATGCTTTACAGGTAAGAAAAAGACTAAAGTCTTTAACTTAGAATAACTTTACTTCGCGTTTATTATTAACACACTCTGGGTTTTTCTTAGAGGGTTTGCATGCTATCATATTAAAAGTAAAGTTTATATTCTGTAGTCTTTGTATAGAATATCATAAATCATAAAATAATCAATTAAATTAATAAGAAAAAAATAGACATTATAATGAAATATATATACAGTATGCTTTTGACATAAATTTTGACAACAAAAAAGAACCCGTATTTAAGATAAATCAATTTAAGATAAATCTATTGAAACTACGAACACAATATCCAGTGGAGCAAATACGTCCTCATATTGTTTCTTCTCACGCATTATTCTTACAAATAAACGTGCTTGAAGAATCGTGAAATCTTACCTCTAAAGCTTTTTGCAACCAGTATACAATTGTACGAGTATAAGCGTTAACATGGTTAGCACTTTGACTTTTTTGTGAGAACAATTTTGAATAGATACCTATCAGAGTAAATAATATTTTTGAAGTGAAAAGTCGCTGAAACGAAAAAGCGCGACAGTAAAAAGAGACAAGAGATTTCTCAGAGTTGCATTGCGATAATTTTAGACTAATTAAGCACTGTGTTAAATAGTTTGAATGATACAAATAGGTTTGAGTAGTAAAATAGGTATCTATGTAATACTAGCTTCTGCCCGCGACTTCGTCCGCGTGGAACTTGTTTATATCGTAGCTCCTTACAACGATGATACGACTCGCTTGACAGACTCTAGCAGGCAGGTTAATGAATAAGGTTTATTCACTATTTTCGCTACGGTGGTAGAATTGTGCTGTGGTTTACTAACAAAGTGATTTTACAAATTACAATGCATTATTGTAATTGCATGATATTATTGTTATTTTAAACAACAATGTTGTTATTGTTGTTGAATAAGCTATAGTACTTCCTTATACACTACATAAGTGGTTCTGCCTTGAGGTCCTAGTATGACCAAACTGCTCGGCGAACTTACTCTAGAACAAGCCACGTAAAGCTGCCCTTGTGAGAAGCAGTCCCCCCTGCCGTTTTTAACGACTGACCCTGTGATATTATTAATGGTCATTGCAAAACAGACCTTAAGGGTGAACTGCAACCTTTTAAATTCAAACGGGTAGTCAGATGGTATTAGAGGTATGCGTGGTATATACATGGATTCACCTCTAGCGCAACCAGTAATGACAGTGGTCTCTACCACGTTGTGTCCCAATGTTTAGCGTCCTCTAGCAGTACAAGGGTGTTACACGCTAGTTGAAATGTTGGATGGAGGATACAGTTAACAGTTTTTAAATATTTGAAGGATGTCGGCCCTCTAACCTCATGTAGTAATTAGCGTAGATGGTAGCACTCGGTGTTATTTGGATGTATCGTATAGACCCTACCGAGAAAATGGCAAAAAAACACGTTTGTTTTATGGAAGCCACCTTAAATATTTATTTTATTCTGTTTTTAGTATTTATTGTTATAGCGGCAAAAGGATCTGTGAAAATTTCAACTTTCTAACTATCACGCTTCATGAGCTTGGTGACGGACAGTCAGATAGATAGGCAGACGGGCGGACAGCGGAGTCTTAGTAATACTATCCCGTTATGGCCGTTTGGGTACGGAACCCTAAAAAAATTGAGGTGGGCACTCCATACCATACATGTCACCAAATGTCAAAAAAATCTAATAACCCCCAATTTTTATAGCTCAAAAAAAGAGTTTCCCCATACACACTTTGCACCCCTAATGAGCTTCTGCCTGCGACTCCGCCCACGTGGGCCTCGTTTAAATATTGTAGCGCCATACAAACCTCCTTTCTTCTCCACACCCCCCATTTCATCCCCTTAGGGGATGATTTCCGGGATAAAAACTAACCTATGTCCTTCCCCGGGTCACAAACTATCTCTATACCAAATTTCATCTAAATCGGTTCATACAAACTATGCACCTCTTTTTAACCCCTTTAGGGGTGAATTTTTTAAAATGCGGTAATTCATTTTCTTTTATTGTAATAAGGAGTTCATACGCAAAGTTTCAAGTCTTTTACTCATAATTTTACTCCATCCCCATACAAAGATTGCACCCCTTTTTAACCCCTTTAGGGGTGAATTTTTTTAAAAACTGAAATTCATTTTCTTGTATTGTAATAAGGAGTGCATACGCAAAGTTTCAAGTCTCTTACTTAAAATTTAACTCCATCCCGATACAAACTTTCAAACCCCGTTTCACCCCTTTAAGGGTGGAATTTTTTTTAATGACTTCTTAGTGGATACTTGCGTTGTGTAAACTACCTGTTGTGAAAAAAATCAGCTTTCTAGGTTCAACGGTTTGGGCTGGGCGTTGATTTAAGTGAGTGAATCAGTCAGTCAGGACTTTTACGTTTATATATATAGACTAGCTTCTGCCCGCGACTTTGTCCGCGTGGAACACGTTTATATCGTAGCTCTTTACAACGATGATACGACTCGCTTGACAGACTCTAATGGCTCTCTCTCTCAGGCAGGTTAATGGATAAGGTTTATTCGCTATTTTCGCTATAGTGGTAGAATTGTGGTGAATTGTGTGAAGACTAACAAAGTGATATTACAAATTACAATGCATTATTATAAATGTATCATACTATTTTTTGTTTAAACAACAATATTGTTATTGTTGTTGCATTAGCTATAGTACTTCCTTATACACTATATTAGTGGTTCTGCCTTGAGGTGCTAGTATGACCAAACTGCTTGGCGAACTTACTCTAGAACAAGCCACGTAAAGCTGCCCGTGTGAGAAGTAGTCCCCCCTTAAGTCAATCCCTGCCGTTTTTAACGACTGACCCTGTGATTTATTAATGGTCATTGCAAAACAGACCTTAAGGGGGATCTGCAACCTTTTAAATTCAAACGGGTATTCAGATGGTATTAGAGGTATGCATGGTATATACATGGCTTCACCTCTAGCGCAACCAGAATGACAGGGGCCTCTACCACATTGTTATGTAACAACTTTTAACTTTTATATGCAACCTGGTCCCGTTGTACAACTTGGGAGGGTTCAGATTACGCAGTTACATTACTGGAGCACCCACTATGAGGACAAGTTTATGAGTTGGTAGTCCAGGCGGGTTGAGTACATTCAAGAATTCCACAGGATACTGAACAGCATCATCCGTATATAATAGAGTCCACAGAGTTGTATTGAAGTTCTGCGCCTTCGAACGCCTTCAATAAAGTGTCATTAATGACAGAAGCTTGGTCGTTCTTAGGACTCAGAATAGCACGGGTGTGTGACAACCACTCCATGCGTTTATTGGGCAGGTTTTGGACATCTGGGTAAATTCGGGCTATTAGGACTTGAACGGTGTGCACAACTGACGCAAGTTCTGGTGGAATTACAATTTTGCCCTCAGTTATCGGATATTCTCCATTCCCTCCCTATTTTAAGCAAAAGATCCGATCAAAAAATTTTTGTAATGTTTTGACTTCGTCAGCTCAAGTTCCCCTCGGCACTAAGGGCCGAGTCTGACCAAAGTCTCCAGCTAATTAAACTGTGACCCGACCCATCGTGAAGTTGTTCTCTCGGATGTCTTTTAGGGTTCTATTTAACGCTTCAAAGGCTCCCTTGTGCAACATAGTGCTTTCGTCCCAAACTATAATTTTGCAATCGCGCAACACTTGTGCTGCGTTGCTTTGTTTTGGGATATTGCACAATGGAGTTTCAGTATGATTTAGATTTAATAAGTCTGTAAATAAAGAAAGTAATTCAAGAGGCAGCCTGAAAGCCGTGTGAGTAGTTTTGCCTCTCATCAGTAGTGTGGCAGCGATTCCTGATGACGTAACAGCCAAAACGATACCCCGGTTATTTTTTACTTTTGCTAATATTACATTTATAAAAAAAGTTTTTCCAGTGCCACCAGGAGCATCTAAGAAAAAAATGTCCCCAATCTCTCTTTCAATGCTGGCTAGAATTTGTTGATAAACATTTGCCTGATCACCTGTCAATAATTCCTCGTGATGCGATACTACCTCTCCCAGGGTGCAAGGGTTATAATTTGTCTCTCGTAGATATTCTCGATTTTCCAGGTTAACTGCGGATCTTTTTGGTTTAGGTAAACCGAATTGATCCAAATGTTTTCCAGCTTGCGCTAAAACTACATCTTCGATCAATATCAAGCATCTGTTAAACACCTCATTCATGAATAACTCCGCACCATTTTGCAATTCTCTTTCAGTTTGCCGTTTAATGTCGTCCGAAAAACTGTCCCTATATTTTGCCCAAAGGCTTAAGGGATCAGTAAGTTGACAAAAACCTATCATTACTTTGCACCCCTTCCCTTTAGGGGTGAATTTTTTCAAAATGCTGAAATCAATTTTCTTGTATTGTAATACGGAGTCCATACGCAAAGTTTCAAGTCTCTTACTTAAAATTTTACTCCATCCCCATACAAACTTTCAACTCCCTTTTCGCCCCTTTAAGGGTGGAATTTTAAAAAATCCTGCTGCTTAGTGGATACTAGCGTTATGGAAACTACCTGTTGTGAAAAAATCAGCTTTCTAGGTTCAACGGTTTGGGCGGGGCGTTGATTTAAGTGAGTGAGTCAGTCAGTCAGGACTTTCAGTCAGTGACCAATCTGTTTGACTGACTGACTTCAATAAAAACTATTCCAAAATAATAGATAAAATATACACTAAAAAGTATAAAAATAATTGCGCTTTATTATAGAATATAATAAATCTAATTCTAGTTACGATTACTGTTATTTTTGGAATCAGTGTCCTCTCTCCTCGCCACGTCGCGCGTGTGACATTCACCTTTATCTATGTATGTTGTTCCAAACCTATTAATGCAACCGACTGCAAATGAAAATTCAAAAGTGCCTTGCTATCATAATAATTTATTAGAGTTTGTATATTTATTGCTAAGTCTATTGATTTGTTTCATTTTATAGAACAAGTAGGTTTACAGTAATACTGACATATACCCATAGTGTATATTATAACAATTCTCAAGTAAGAACAGGTCGTTTACCAAAACATATAAGCCGGAGCCTCCCTAAGGCTCTCCTACAAACTTTTGTTTACTTTGACGTTTCGTCTATAAATATAAGTTTTTATTTATGAGGCTACAAAGATGAACTTATAAATATAAATTGATATAAGATTTTTTCTTTTAGAAAGTAATATTTATAACGTATTAATAACGCCTTGATCTAGTTCTAAAAGTCTTAATTAAGGTAAACATCTTAATTTAGACTCTTGTAATGAAATGTACAAATAAACCTTTTAAAATACGAATGGCAAAACGGGAGCCATGTTTCGAAGAAAGAAAAGGCATGCTTTTAGACGGCGTTAGTGTCAATACGATGCTTAGTACTTATGAATGACAATTCTTTATTAAGATTTCGGACAGGTTATATATAAGAATTTCGTTGCAATGATGAAACATTAACAGCATATATTGTGCTGTTAATGTTTCTCTTATCTAGCTGGCATCCTGTGCGAAGGAGCCTCCCACTGATAAAATGAACAACATATTATATTTTTATCGTTTATTATTATTCTAAGTGAGCCTTCATCAGTCAACTCTTACAAATTATCAATAAATTGATGATTCAAAATGTTTCAGGCAATATTGAAAAAAAAAACCGTCTGGAATCGCTCCTGAGATTCCTCTGATGTTGCAAGATATCACTCATTTCCATAAAAAAAATTTTCGACAAATATTTCATGTGTATTTTAGCGACATTTCCTGCAAATGGTCTACCGACTACTAAAATGAAAGTTTTAGTGCATTGCGGGTGCTACAGCATACTGTACTCCAATGGGTAATCGAGTAAGTATCAGATAGTCTACGTGCTCTAGTTACAACGACTTGCACGTGACTGCTTAGCTGGAAGAATGTATCCGAGAGTAAAAAGTAATAATTATTTGCACCTTTTTATCACCCGAGTTCAAAAAAGAGGAGGTACTTGTGGAATGTATGTTTATCATGTTTAGTGTATGTGTGATATTTTTTTTAATGTTTATGGTTATAAGAGTGATCTATATAAAATAATTGTGTATAATATTAATATCGAGGGTGCGAAAACGGACATGAAATAATTTGTATAGTAATGACCTTGATAGGTAACTTGAACATATAATAAATTGTAGAAATTACGAATCATAGATTTTTGCATTATAATATCTTAAGGAATTTTTGTCTGTTATGTGATAACAATCACAGTTACCGACAAAGCCCAAATGATTGCGAATCTGAAGTGGCAGTGGGCAGGGCACCTAGTTCGACGGACAGATGGCCGTTGGGGCAGTCCTCAAATGGCGACCAGGTACCGGAAGACGCAGTGCTGGTAGGCCCCCACAAGATGGACCGACGATTGTCAAGATCACCGGAATACGTTGGATGAGGGCAGCGCTGGACCGATCGTCGTGGAAATCTTTGGGGAGGCCTTTGTCCAGCAGTGGACGTCTTCCGGCTGATGATGATGTGATTGTTTGGGTTGGAGTTAGTTTGGACGAGAGCATATAACACGTCGGTGTACTCGGGCGATTGTGTGCTCAAGCTAACATTGAAAACATTCTCGAAAACTATGTTTTGCACGCAGCATATAGTATCGGGCCTAATTATCTGTTTATTAATGCTACACAATATCAGGCCACATCCTGCAGCCATCACATCAGATTACTTACATCAGCATCATGAAATCCGGGTAATGGAGTGCCCTTCTATGAGGCTTGACCACAATCAGATTAAATACATTTAGGACTTGCATTCCAAAAGCATCTTATAACACTTCAGTAGTTAACTAAAACAGACCAAACTAGAAAAATGGGAATGAATTCCACAAGAAGGTATTTCGAGGATCATACGAAGCATATTGTCATGTCGTTGTCAAACTGTGATTAAGACTCACGGGGGCCACAAGACGTTGCTATTATCGATATAACAAAATTAAATTTTTATCTCAAAAATATAAAATTAGTTTTTTTTTATCAATTGTAGTGTTTAAAAAATTAATAAAAAAGCAGGCAACTTAAGTTTTTTTTACAATAAAAATGAAAAATAAAAGTTTAATATCGCCCACTCGATAAAATAACAGCTTGTATTCGTCCGGACATGCTATCGATGCTATTCTCAATTATTTCTTGTGGAATACGCTCCCATTGCGTAGCAGTTACATTCTGAGCGACCTGATGTTTTGCAGTGCGGGCTTCACCGATCATATTCTTCGTTTTAGAATATCCCAAATGTGCTCTAGTGTATTGGATTGAGGTCGGGACTTCGAGCTGGCCAATCCAAACGATGAATCCCTACCACTTCAATATACGCAACCACCACATCGCCAGTACGGTGAGCGCGAGCGTTATCGTCCATGAAAATCAAATTTTCTCCAAGAAACGTTAATTCAGGGTGTACGTAAGGAATTAGGACATCTGATATGTACCGGTGTGCATTAAAAGTGCCGTTTACTAGAAAGACTAACTCCGTGCGGTCCTTGCAATTCCAGAGGATTAATATGAGCGTTTCTGGTTGTTTTTGTGTCTTTACTCGAATTTAATACTGGAAAATGGCGACATTGCGAAAGAGAGAAATGAGATTCAATAAAGAGAAATTTGACTATAAATTACATCTGATATACGAGGTGTGCTATGAAGCTTAAAATGGTGCTTATCTAATATGTAAGACGTTTTACATCCTTCAAACCGAATCACAACATATATACAAAGAGTATATCCGCATCAGTGAATGGGAGGTATTTTCTATTTTTTCTCCAATGAACTAAGAAGCTGATACCGTGTAAATTAAATCAAATTATTGAGATGAACACACAAATCTGGGTAGTACTATCATGTCTAAATTCAGACTGTGTAGAACTAAACCATGCTATGAATTGTAATGTGCTAAATAGTGCTAAATTACTATCTACCAATTTCATCGAACATGCTATTGGAGAATTCATGTGTGTTAACTGCATTGAAGTTATTGTTACAATAGCAAGATAATAGATAGGTAATAATAGAATAGATAAGTAAGTAGAATATAATGTAATAGTAGATAGATTAATGACGATTCATTGTTATGGATGCTCGTTTATTAATTTATATTATTATATAGCATTTATTTCATAGATCAGAAAAAAAAATAACTTGTATGGAAATTAAAGCAATTTGCAAAAAACGGGTGGTTTTAATTTTTTCCGTCCATTTAGAAAATACTAAACCAAAAGAGGTTTTAATCATTTGAGAATATTTCTGGCACATTTATTAAGTGTCGTGTTGCATAAAAAAGTTTATTCCATATTCAAATTTAAGACATAGGCGAGGCACGAATCGTTGATAGTTCGTATTAACTCTAAATCGCAGATAATTTATTGTCAGATTTTCCTATTGCCTTGATATTTTTAAGTCTTGATAACATTATATAACGGTCTCTAAAATGGTGGATAAAACAATAACAGCGAGCAAAATAATAGCGCTACTTGTGGAAGGGTGTAGTCAATGTGTATCCCAGAGGCTAAATGTGAGTCGTTTGACTGTCCTCAGCAACGATGACAAACCATGCAAAGAAGATCGAGATGACCATTTCGTGGTTTACCATAAATAGTTGAGAATTCATCTTATTTCTAGCTCAAAAAGAGTCTAGAGGAAGTGAGAGGTTTGCAAGCCAGCTTATGGAATGTCATGAGGAGGCTTCTCGCTAATCATCATTATTAGATCTATCATAATAGATTAGATGTTGTCCGATTCTCAGACCTACCCAATATGCACTCGTCAAGCCGTTTCGAAGAAGTTTAACTCCAAACACCGCGACACGAGAATTTTATATATTAGATTAGTCGAATCACTACTACTATAATAACATTATATTATCACTATAAGTGAATGCGGTGAGGCGGCGAGTTTAACCACGCGGTCGAGAATGCGCTGGTTTGCCGTGCGATTGTCACGAGAGTACTTGCGTATGTACACGGCGACCGAAAGACGACAAATTAGTAGCGGTTCTTCGTGAAATACTACCAATACCTTCAATCAGATGCGAATGAAGTCGATATATATAAAATAGTGCGCTTGCGGTAAAGTTCAGGCAAAATGAATGAGGATTATGAATATGAAATCAGTTAATTGGGCAAACAAACCCAGAGTTTTAAAGCCATTTGAAAAAATAAGTCCATAATTATTTTTCACTTATATTCCGATGCTTTTCATTAACAATTGACAGCTTTCAGCCATGCCAGAGTTCATGTAGAATCTAATGTATCATAATATATATGGGTTGAACCGACGTCGGCGAGTACTGAGAAGGCAAGGGTAACATTTCGCAGAAGTTTGCTCTGAATAAATTACCCCTCATGGTAAAGGCTCAGTTATGTTTTGCGGCAATAATCATTTAACATTATGTGGCCCCTACGCTCGTTTGTCCTCCTCTTCTATAAAAAAAATAAATTATCTGTATGTTTTTATTTTTCCCCACTCTTACTTTAGTACGTTACACTAAGTTGATATTTACGTTATTGTTTATTTATTATTCAAACTCCATGTAATAAAAAACACAAACATATGATAGAGACACTGACTCATGATAGATGCAGTAGGAGATGCACTATTAAACTGTCTTTACAGAACACCAATGGTCTCAGGTCAACACCTGATAATTCAAGCAGTTTTTCATTGGAGATGGTTAAATAACTAATACTAGGGTACACTAGACCACAGTGATGAGGGTAATAGTGAATATTTGTCGGGCCTTAAATCTTATAGAAAAGAGGATATAAATACTACGTAATAAGAGGTGGGACCGCGTAAGTAAAAACTGAATTTAGTTAAGTATGAAACGTGCAGTTATTTGACATCAGTTTGAAATAGTAGTAATTACTGTATGGTGATTGGCCACGACGTATAATTAGGCTAAGTTTGAAAGCGAACAGTTGCTTAAAACGTAGTGGATTTCGGCTATCCAATTTTTTTTGAAGATTGTAGCCGTCATCTGTCAATCTGTCAATGACTGCCCGTTTCATACAATCGAGTGAATCGCTTTTTTCTTAGAGAGTTTCGCTAGGCTTGTAGCATTCGTCCTAGGACTGGCATGAAGTACTATGTCTTTGCGATATAGTCACGATTAATTTCCATTCCCACCGCTCCGAAACTTGCCAAATCACAAAGGGGAATGTTTCCGAAGAACGTTGAAAGGATGACTGGGGATTTTGTAGTTACTACGAAAACCTGTCTTTAAGGAGTTAAGCTGAACAAGATTTAATTTGCCCCGTTCCAAAACCTTCTCATGAGAGACCTTTATAATAGGAAAAGGAACAAGCTACAAAGGACACGCATCGAAGTATTATTTATCTTACATTGTTGTCTTTTAAGAGGATACAGAAATGGTTTATTATTATATTATTATATATCATTCTGCTTACTAAGGACAAATGGCTGCTCGTCCGTAAGTGTTCCGTCAACCGTTTTACTAAATAGTTAGTTGCCAGAATCCATTCGTTGTCTGATTGTTTAGATTATTTTTTATTTATATCTATATAACATAGTTAAAATATTTTTACAACGTACATGATACCAGAACTGTGATAACTAATTATAGCTTTATGTATGTTTAGTGCAATAATGTATTTTCATAAATTTTTTGGTGTTGTAGTAGTAACAATCATTCTGTTTAGTGTGTAGTTGGATAGGGAAACTATTATAAAA
>CATIXQ010000770.1:0-11581 GCA_949711755.1 Leptidea juvernica
ATAATTAAAACTGGTGTTGGGATCCATCCTTTGTTTAAGATCAATCGGACTAAACTAACATTTTGACTGTCAATCCTGATATTAGCAACTCATAAATACTGCCAACAGTTGTTACCAAGTTTGATGATCTTAGAGCGCAGATAACCACAGGGGGGGATGCGCCGATGAGATTAAATCAAGCTTATGGTAAATTAATGCCATGGACGAACTAAGCAAATTTGGAGAAATCGAAACTATTAAAGCCATCAAAATCCTGACTGTAAAAATGTTGGATATTTCTGATTTTTGTTTGCTACTTGGACCGTGGATGAGTGTCTGAGAACAACGCTTGGGTGCGTTGCGAGTAACCTCTTGCGTCACACAGCCACTTTGTGGAATCAATTACAGAGTGCAGTTTTCCTGAACTGATACAGGGACGACTCAGGGACCTTCAAGCATAGAGCATCCCAACTATAAAGCCGTCAACATCTCTTGAACCCTCGTGTTCCGGATGTCCATGGGCTTGCCTCAGCACTTCCCATTACATGAGTCTCTTGCCCATTTGCCCCCTCTTATATACATAAAAAAAACCGTAACAAATTCTCCCTTCTGCAATAACTTGACATCAAGATTCTACAGTCTACTGTAAACACTGGGCAATTTCGCGATGTGGAAAGGAGTTCTTCTAGCGTTGCGAAAGGATTGCGGACCCACGAACACGTGGTTGAACTTACATGAGATGGACGGACCTAGTCAAGACAGCATTAGACGGGACTTAAGACCGGGTGAGCAGTGGCGAGCTGTGAAGCCAAAATCCACATTCAAACAGTAGTGTAGCAATAAGAAATCTATTCAACGGTCTATAATAATAACTTGTAAAGTGGATTTTGATTTGCACTAGTTACAAGATTATTCTTATAATATAATGATTTTTACAATACATTAACTTTGTGTTATTAATAAACGCGAAGTAAAGTAATTACAAATTTAAATCTATTTGACTTTATCTCACCTTTGTCACTACAGAATTACATGGCAGAGAGAAGTAAGTTTAGACTTGGAGTAACTTTACTTTCCGTGGGTTTCGCTTATATAAATTGTGTTTAACTCTTAGTATAAGTAAATTTTTAGCTTTACCTATAACCATAATCTACCTTATATTCTCATTTATTATCGCTATTCACTAAATGTCAAAACAAATACTAATAATAAATTGTGCTTATATCAATCTATACCTATCAACTAATAAAAAAATGATTATTTTTCGGTCAAACACAGTCACTCAAATCACGCTAATTAGTGTGATTACCCCCCAATATTTTGTATGTATATCTTTCTAAGTCTTCCTTCACGCTTTCGATGTCTCTATCAGCATCAATAGTCAATACTTCACACCCAACAGTAGGAGAATTCAGCCAGTTTTCATATGATACATGTACCTGAAAAAAATTATTATAAAATGCCATTTGCAATAAAAATATATACTTCAATATGGTTCAACAACTTTTTTTATGGAAGAGAGGACAAACGAGCGTACGGGTCACCTGATGTTAACTGATCACCGCAGAACACATTCTCTTGCAATACCCGAGGCATCACAGGAGCGTTGCCGGCCCTTTTAAAAAGTGGACGCGCCTTTCTTAAGGTACCCATGTCGTGTCGTCGTGGATTTAAGTTACTTGAAAAACACACTGTGGTGGAATGCCACACATCCAGATGGTTGAGACGATATCCTTATTTGTGGCGAGTCGTACGAAGGTGGAATCGTATAAAATATATATTGAATTGCTTATAATATTAATCTCATAGAGTATTTTGAATTGCATTTTGCATATTTATATATTTTACATATTTCCGGAACATATAACCCGCGAACAAAGAGCTTTTACTGTACTTGGCTTAGACAGCCCAATGCAAAAGTCAAGTTCGCGTATTATTCAACTGAGTTTTTACAAAGTCTAAGTACCCTCTATAGATCTCAGACTTATACTGATCACTAATAACACACAAATATCGTTTGTTATCACTCAGACATTTCATTTTATAACTCAGTTACAGAATGACTTACGAATCAAACTGCTTCTATTTATACACAGATTTATCTCGAATGTTCTCCAACTGTCTAGTTAGTAAAAAGAAAAACATCATGTTTTTGTATACAACTAACAGCTAGCCTTCTTTGCGCTGCCAAGGTCAAGCTTCCTTTGCACTAATAAGTAGTAAAAGTGAAATTTTAGATAACTTATACATCTTGATCTTGATCGATTGATCGAGTCTCTTGCTGTTAGACAACCAATAAAAACAGGCCAGGAATATTAGTTTAGTGTGCATGACAATCTACGTCTTACACTCGCGATTTGTAAGTATAACACTTTGTTTAAGTGTGTGTGAATTGCTCAAAATAGAGGTTTTAAAGTCTATTTCTTTCCGTCGTTTTCACACCTGCTGTCATAGTCTATCTAGACGTATAAATGAATTAAAAGTGAAATAGATATATTTAATACAAGTAGGAACTCTTAAATGTGAAGTAAGAAGAAACTTACTAACATAGGATTTAACTTCAACCTCTTGTTTATATATTGTATATTATTACATATTGTCTTCTCATACATTATTTATATAAAGTAGTTTAAAATTTAGCAATGACATATTGCATATTTTTAATTTTCATTATTTAATTATAATATTTTAACAATTAATTGTAACTGTTTTTTCTCCAATACATAAATAATTAAGTTGTTACCGAATACCTACTATAACTGTCTCAAATGTTCAGTGTGAACATCGTTACAATACTACCTATGAAATAATGCTGGATACTTACTTGCTTCAAGTATTCTAATGGCACTTCAGATTCTTCTGCACTTCCACATCTTAACATTCTCTCCCAGACAACTTCTGGTGTTGTCCTCAAGTATACTGAAATTTTGTTTAAATATTAAAATTATATTTTTTATAAAATGTTTCATGAACTAACAATTGAATGCCCATTGCGAAACTATCAATAAATATTGTACATTTCCACAATATTTTTAATACATCTCTCTTGCTATCCCTGTCTTTGAAAACAAACATACATATAATTAGGCTGTCTGATCTTCCAGAGAGGTAGGTAACTTGACATACTTTGAACCTTTTATATATCCTCTCTTGTTCTTGGTAGTTTTGGCAAGGCTCCTTTTAAATGTATTTCATTCTGATTTACATGAAGCTGATGATGATTACTTTATTTATATTTTTGTAAATATAGCTTTAACATACTGTTTGTCTTCCATAAAATAAATATTCAAATTCAAATATTATTTATAATTCAAAATATTCCAATGACAATTTTGTTACAATATAATTTAAAGTGGTGGCTCAATTCTCAATCAGTTATCATTAAGAAAGTCATTTGTGTTTTAGTAACTTTTAACACAAACTTCCTTTAACAATTCTATTGAATTTTGTAATACATTTGCTTTGAAAAATGTATCATAGGGGAATGTATTTTCTTATTAACAACTATTACCACTTCATCTATTTCTCCATATTGCATCTCTTTGAGTATTTATTTCTGTCTATCAAATTAACTCTTTATACACTATGCACATAGGTACAATTTATTTATCTTTTACCATACTCATTCACTATATAAGAATTGAATTGAATCAACACTCTTCCATAAACAGACGGTGTAATGTCTTGTAAAAGACATCCTGGCTGAGGCTGATTAGGAAACCAAGTAAAAAGGACATTGTACAGGGTCCTATTTACTTGGTTACCTAATTTCACTCACCTTTCACTATCAACTTCATATTTATCCAAATTTTGAGAGCCCTCATGAGTGTAAGTTCTGCTAAGATATATCTTCAATCAATTCAACACATGACATGAGATTCTTGCCAGAATTCAGATTCAGCATCTCTTGAGGATGCCTAATAGAGAGGCGAAAAAGGCTCACAACATTTGGATGGTTATGGATTACCTCAAAATAACATCTGTTTCAATAAACTTCATAATTGTTCCAGTAAGCAAACTACCAAAACAGACTCTTTCACTTGTTTCACTATCAAGGGGAAAACCTGATACTTTTTTATTATTACTCTCTTCTTTCTCACTTTGATTCCATTCCTTTCCTACTTCTCACACATAATTATAGTCAACTTCTGTCTATCAGTAAATATTGCAAGTAACACAAAAAAGTGCCATAGTTGTAACAAAATTATTTTTGATTCATACTTATGTTCAGTTTAATCATTGGAGCTAGTATAATAATAACAATTAGGTAAGAAAGAATCTACCTATGAGGTCTAAGCTGATGTCCAAATTCTTCTCTTTGTAATCAAACCAGTTGATCAATACTTGATATTCCGCATCAAGCAAGAATTTCTGACTCTTCGCATTCTCTACAAAACAATGTCTACTGTTCTGTACTGATCTGAAATTGAATTCATGATATTTTCATATACTTTCACTTAATTTTTCGATACAGTATATCAAAGATAGTTAACTCTCTCAACTCAATCTATAAGTTTATTCAAGTCACACATTCCCACAAAAAGTAGTATCATCACCATATATATTATATTGTAATTAAAATAATTTGTAAAACAATCAATCTGGAATTGGTAACTTCTTTGAGTTACTCTAGTGTCGCCCAATTAAAAAAAAGGAATTAATTAAAATTAATGTAAAAATACAGTAACAGCCAGTTTAATCCTCTAAAACATATTTTATTTAATCTGTAAGTGTTGATTTAAAAGAGTGGCAATTAATTTCTTGAGACTTCTTCTCATTCAAGCTCAACCTTTTCGGAAGTGATGGTAAACTTTTGACAATAATAATAATATTGACACAGTTTTTAACACAAATTATCTTGCCCCAAGTTAAGCATATATAGCCTCTGTTATGGGTTACAAGACAATGATATATATACTACAATATACTTACTTAAACATACATAAAGTCATATAAACATACATGAATACATTTAAACATCCATGACTCGGAAACAAACATCCATATTCATCATATAAATGCTTGCACCTACCGGGATTCAAACCCGGGACCTCTAGCTTAGTAGGCAGGATCGCTAACCACTCGGCTATACAGGTCATCGAAATAATATATTGTGTCATTTTCTTGAATATAATATTATTCATGTAGTTGAAGAATGCTCAGAGTGATGACATCACATCTTATTATGAGACATCTACTGAAATCTACTCAGACTTAGCACCCTTTACAATCTATTGTACCATGTTCACTAGAGCATTTACATTTTGATACTCTTGAAATTATGAATATGGAAGTCAACTATTGTATAAAAGTTGATTCCTTGAAAATTCATAAAGATGTCACTTAAATCATTTCTAAATTTTTGGAAACAAGTGGAGCTCTAAAAGAGAAATACTTCTAATTGTTTTTCTTTGCACACTTTTACACAATACCATTTAATATTATACACAAGTACATAAAGCTATGTGATAATCATTATCAAGACATCCCACTCTGCCTGATTGCTTAGATAATCTGGAGTGAACTAAAAAAATTTACACCAGTTCATTAGATTTTATGAAGGTATGCATTTTATTTTGTCCTTGAAAGCAAAATAGTTCATTCCAGTTTATTTATTAAAAATATATTTAAAAGTTTATGTATGTACATACTATAGTGTGTGTGAGTCAACACAAGTATGGAAAAATTTACCTGATTCTTTGCACTCAAACCATTTGCCTTAACCCATATCATAGGTCAACTACACCTTATATTATGTTTGAAATAATAAGCTAAAATGAGCTGTTTATGTTGAAACAAATTCAGGAATACATATCTTCATAAATATATTTTTTACACTAACCTTTCAAACATTTTCACTGTTATATCATTGTGAGATGGAAGACGAGTTTGTATTTGAAGCCGGCTTGAGTGTATATTATGTTGAAATGTAAAGCTCAACTCATTCCTATCACCATATATGAGTCCTAGTAAGTTATGGCCACTTACATTTCGCCATTCTAGAAGAGGTTCCTAAAACATACTTTATAAAATTATACTAAAACAATATTTAAATTTCGATTGGTTGCTTTTCATAATGATGGAATTGCTTGTTACTTACAGGATATGTTTCAACATTATTGTATTTATCAAAGTATTTAATACACGTTGACTTTCCAGAACCAATATTGCCTTCAAATGATACTCTGAATGGTCTTTTCTTAATCATGCCTGCTGCTTTTTTTTTTTGTATTTATATTTGGCATGTTTTATTTACGTTTGTATCCAAAAAAAACAAACTCAGGTGCTCTTTAAAACCGTGTATGCACGATTTATTTACTTGAGTTTACAATTTTCATTAATTGTCGCGCTCTTTGTCTGCTGTACAAATGTCAATTGTCAACCTTCTTTGTTTTTTTATATTCGTCCCACAAGGAATAGGCTAAGGTCAGAGACCATGCTGCCTAGTCATCAGTTTTATTTTACATAATATTCATTGTTATTTGTTATTATTTGAACCTTATTTAGAGCATTGGCAGGAAGGCTATCAGCTATAATAAAATATTATATTGTTATCAAAAAGGATAATATATTCATTCAGAATCTTGGTTGCAATCGATCGATTAGAACTTTCTCACGCAAAAGAGCTCGGACACCGCTTTCAAATTAAAATTTCAGCAACTTTCAGGTATACACAGGATATCATCATTTTGGAGCTGGCCACTAACGTAGGTTGGAGATGAATATCCGTCACGCCGCGTGATCACCCTCCTGCCGGGCCTTTTAACAGAAGGACGCCACGGTCTGCATTATCTGTTGCTACGTTCCATAGCTACGATGTATGACGGCGGGCAGCGAGATATCCTCTACAATAATCTCTCCTGATGTAATGATATAGGTACTTGAATACAATTTGGGCACCAACGGTTAAAAGGTAACCAAAGAAAATAATGGTCTACTTTCGTCTTCTAATCTTGCTATCTCATCTGCTTAAGGTCTATGTCATCGAACACGTCATAAATGTCACACTGAGTCATACATAGAATTTGCGGGTACTATGTCTTTCCTTCGCAGCAATAAGCAACAGGCGTATACTTAAATACCTTCGCAAACGTCAGAGATGAAAAAAAAGAATTATGAAACAGCTACTTCTTTTGTGAAAATAGTAAAAGAAAAATATAAATATTTTTGTTTGTGGTTTAGTTTTTAAGGGGCTGCCAGCAACAATAACATGGCGTCTAGTCTTTAGTGTATTTTTTTACTTAAAACCGTTAAAGTTCCATTTGCTATTTGTCAGTCTGCTTCCTATATTTTGATGTATATGTTGCAAAACTTTGCAGCAGACAAATTGCATTACCACCAGGACTTAATGTTAATGAAAGTTACCATCTGTGTCTGCAGTGAACCCAAAATTGCGGGGAGTTGGCTTCCGTCATCCCTCCAGTATTAAACATATTTTACAAGGTGTTAAATTAGTAACAACATACCATATTTATTATTATAGCAGACAATTATCAGGTTAATTAGGTCAAGCATTTACAGGTGAACTGTTATCGTTACACATTAATTAGGTCTCAGTTATGTGGCTCGGCGAAACACATTAAATAAACAGGGATTATGGCGCAGTAGGTAACTCGTAACTCTTGATTAAACTTGCCCTTAGCATCTCAAGAGTTATGACCTCTGAGATTAAATGTTAACGAATAATAAAAATAAATAAATGAATTCAAATGAATGAAATAATGAGTTTAGGTTATATTAAAATTATTATTTGGTTTTAAAAAGGACATGTTAATGCAGTAACTAAAGATACTTTGTCGATCTGTAAGTATAGTGTATTCGTAATTTTGCTTTTTATGTGTTTGGACCTATCTGAAAAATCAGACAGGGACTAAAGTTAGTTCCACTGTAATAATTAATTTGGTGATGGACTAATTGGGATAATTCTTAAATTTTTGAAGATGTATATTTACATATTATTGCGTTTTTGGTTAATTCATCAACAAATCAGGCATTTGTATGAAGAAATTACCAAGTAGCCAAGTGGAACTAATGAAGAAGACCACATATGGGCTCCCAAACTTTTCAAAGATCAGTATTTCACGTGTGGTGAGTAGATAGGTATTGTAATTTCTTAATAGAACCAAGTAATTTTCCATAAATACCTAAGGGACGAGACGAGCAGGACGTTCAGCTGAAAGTTATTGATACGTCCATTACAATGCAGCTGTAAATTGCGCTCGTCAACTTGAAACAGAAGATGTTAGGTCTAATTTGCCCAGCAATTTAGTGAAATTAGCTAGTGAGCTAAGGCGGCCTGCAGACCGAAACACAATAATGCTTACAAACTATTGCTTCACGGCAGGTGCCGTTGTAGTATCCAAAATCTATCCGGCATCCTGTACATAGGAGCCTCCCACTGGTGAACACTTTCTATTGAGTCTATCATATCACATCGTATCACACCGGCGCCTTTGAAATAATTAGTAACGAGTAAGTTCTAAGTATTTTCGTTTTTCCATTTGAAAGGACTAAGCCGTAACTAGTGATTATACTGAAGGATTAGTAAAATATTTTAAAAATAGATATTCTAGTACGTACTATAAATATAGATTATATTATTATAGTGAAAGAATTAAAAAATCCCAAGAGAGTAAGGTGTCCCATTTACCATATTTTAAGTCTCGACTTCTGAAAATCTCAAAGATTCAAGTATATTACAATTCACACTCATAATATACAATATCGCTGCAGCTTCGAATATTGAGAAAAAAAAAAGGAAATAGGTATCCACTTACTTTGTTTTTGACCATCTAGCTCATTAGGTACTCTGGTGAACCCCATCACTTCCCGGAAATTTAAGCTATAACTGTTGAAGTTAAAAACTTTTTCACTTTAATAAAATATATATTTAACTTCAGCTAAATCTCGGCGTAGTAACCAATCTATAAACAAAAAAAAATATTTTCGCAAAACAATACCATTTACCCAATGCATTAAATATAATTGATTCTTATATTAATTTAGGTGTTAATTTAAACATTAACGTTTCTTGAAAACTCATTTTAAATCATTTGTTACAAGTTCCATCAGAACAAAGCTTAACACAGCCAAGAAACCCTTATTACTTCCAACATCCACGTTATGAATTTTTAAGTTAATATTTCACGGCATAATGAAATGTGCACAAGAGCGTTTCAATTCATTACATCGCGATATTTTATTAAAATTTTCACAGCGGGATGCGAGCGGTTCATTAAGTAATGGAATAATGAATGCATTGTGTTTACTCGCCGTTCCCTAACAACAAACTTCCTTCATCCGTTCAATATGCTCTCTATTGTCATAGCTATTTTTAATCTCTCGCTTGCTACTTTCATTTGACTCTATAGGGTTCTGCAAGAACAGTTTGTTCAGAAGTAATAAATAGAAAGCGCATAGGAAGTCGAATTCGAATTCTGGAATATTAAGATTCAAAGGATTTAAGAAATTATCTCTCGAGAACGTTCAGCACTGGTTTATTATCACTTTTTTTTTATGGAATAGGAGGACACACGAGCGTACGGGTCACCTGATGTTAAGTGATCACCGCCGCCCACATTCTCTTGCAACACCGGAGGAATCACAAGAGCGTTGCCGGCCTTTAAGGAAGGTGTACGTGCACTGTGGAGGACCGCCACACATCCAGATAGTGGGGATGATATCCTAATTTGTGGCGTGTCGTGCGAAGGTGGAATTCTGCGGCAGGAATCAGGTTGAACAGCTCTTCGGAACACTCCCCGTGATAAATGCGGTAGAAGACACACAATGAAGCGACGTCTCTACGCAACGCCAAGTGATCCAGCCGTTCACAGAGCACTGGGTTCCCGACAATTCGAGTTGCTCTGCGTTGCACGCGGTCAAATGGATCGAGCTGATACTGGGATGCGCCAGACCAGAGATGACAGCAATACTCCATGTGTGGCCGGAGCTGCGCTTTCTAGAGCGCTAGAATATGGGCCGGCTTGAAGTATTGCCGTGCTCTATTGATGACGCCCAGCTTCTTCGAAGCCAATTTGGCTTTGCCCTCCAGATGGCCACGGAATTGGCAATCGCTCGAGATTTCGAGACCCAGTATTCCGATACTAGGCGAGGCTTTAAGGGAAGTGTTATCGAAGAGCGGTGATACGACAAATGGGGTTTTTTTAAGTGGTAAACGCGCAAGCTTGAGTCATATGTCACTTGCCATAAGGTGAACTGCTAGCTTATTTTTCTACCCTTTTCTTTAATGATAGTATTTTATATGCGGGTCGTAATTGAAATAATAGGTACCTACGTAAATCTAAACATTCTTTCGAAGAGATTTCCATCCTATGTGACTCATCACGATATCTCTGGAAGACTAAGGCGTAAAGACTTGTCATTTGGTAGCAATATTTCAGCCTTTGCCGAGTAGAAGTTCGCTAAGAACGGATTTTATGGAAAGCCACGCAGCTAGTCTATTTATATATATAAAAATGAATTTCTGTTCGTTAGTCTCGCTAAAACTCGAGAACGGCAGGACCGATTTGGCTAATTTAGATCTCGAATTATTTGTGGAAGTCCAGGGAAGGTTTAAAAGGTGAATAAATAGGAAAATGCTGCTAAATTAAATAAAATCAACAAATTTGTTTTTCCTTTGATGTGTCCATATGTAATTTCTATGAGAGAATTTATTGACGCACGGTTTGACAGTTCTGCTGTGAAACAATTTCATTACGACAGCAGGGTGCATATTTTACGAAGTAATGTTTGATGTTATGATATATTATTGACAAATTCATATAAAAACATTATTTTATTTATTATATACAGAACAACGTCTCTCGGGTCAGCTAGTATCCAATATTTTTTATTTTTATGGTGGAGGCCCAACGAGCGTAACCTGATGTTAAGTGATCGCTGCTGCCCACATTATCTTGCAACACCAGAGGAATCACAGGAGCATTGCCGGTCTTTTAGAGGCGTACACGTCATCACATTTCATACTTTGGTTGTGGGAAAGTTCCTTGAAAAGCACATTCTTTAGGAAGACCAGACATCCAGATATTCCTCATAACTTGAATTACAAGTGCAATGGAGTTATCATGTGCGAAAGAAACGTTTATTGAAGTATAAACTTCTTTAAGCGTGTTTTTGTTATGTTGTTGTAACGCTCGATCGGGTAAAGTCGTCTTCAGTCCACTAATAGCCAAAACACATTGTCGGATTTGGTGCAGCTGCACAATCGGCCGGTCCGGCGTCGTACTCGGTACCGGCCGGAAGGTAATAATAATAATTAAGTTCGACGAACAATGCGACATACCACCGAACATGGTCCGCTACCAGATCGCGTGTGATGGTTCAGCCGTAACAAATCCGATCATATTGTTTTTAAGTTAGTATTATATTAAGGAGCGCGCTCAGTCAAAGCAAAACAGACCAGTCATTTAAACACAAATTATAATTAAATATACTAAATTGAATTTTATTACATGACTACAGGACGAAAATGAAAATTGTTATATTTTGTATTACAATATAGTTATCACAAAGCGAGAAGCCTTGATGAAATTTTCATTTCTGTTGGTTGTTACACACTTTTTTATATTTGAGTATTCCATCG